>JASANB010001652.1:0-36771 GCA_030248155.1 Sabatieria punctata
CTTTGGAAGGAAAGTTGCTTTTTGAAAGATTTGCCTAAAGAGTGCCAGAATTCTTTGGAAGCGAAAGATGCTTTTTTGAAAGATTTGCCTAAAGAGTGCCAGAATTCTTTGGATTGGAAGGGAAAATTTCTGTTTTTGAAAGATTTGCCTAAAGAGTGCCAGAATTCTTTGGAAGCCAAAGCTGCTTTTTGAAACATTTGCCTAAAGAGTGCCAGAATTCTTTGGATTGGAAGGGAAAATTTCTGTTTTTGAAAGATTTGCCTAAAAAGTGCGAGAATTCTTTGGAAGCGAAAGCTGTTTTTTGAAGGATTTCCCTAAAGAGTGCCAGAATTCTTTGGATTGGAAGGGAAAATTTCTGTTTTTGAAAGATTTGCCTAAAAAGTGCGAGAATTCTTTGGAAGCGAAAGCTGTTTTTTGAAGGATTTCCCTAAAGAGTGCCAGAATTCTTTGGAAGCGAAAGCTGCTTTTTGAAAGATTTGTCTAAAGAGTGCCAGAATTCTTTGGAAGGAAAGCTCCTTTTTGAAAGATTTGCCTAAAAAGTGCCAGAATTCTTTGGAAGCGAAAGCTGCTTTGTGAAGGATTTGCCTAAAGAGTGCCAGAATTCTTTGGAAGCGAAAGCTGTTTTTTGAAAGATTTGTCTAAAGAGTGCCAGAATTCTTTGGAAGGAAAGCTCCTTTTTGAAAGATTTGCCTAAACAGTGCCAGAATTCTTTGGAAGGGAAAGCTGCTTTTTCAAAGATTTGCCTAAAGAGTGCCAGAATTCTTTGGAAGGAAAGCTGCTTTTTGAAAGATTTGCCTAAAGAGTGCCAGAATTCTTTGGAAGGAAAGCTGCTTTTTGAAAGATTTGCCTAAAGAGTGCCAGAATTCTTTGGAAGCGAAAGCTGCTTTTTGAAAGATTTGCCTAAAGAGTGCCAGAATTTTTTGGAAGCGAAAGCTGCTTTTTGAAGATTTGCCTAAAGAGTGCCAGAACTCTTTGGAAGCGAAAGCTGCTTTTTGAAAGATTTACCTAAAGAGTGCCAGAATTCTTTGGAAGCGAAAGCTGCTTTTTGAAAGATTTGCCTAAAGAGTGCCAGAATTCTTTGGAAGCGACAGCTGTTTTTTGAAAGATTTGCCTAAAGAGTGCCAGAATTCTTTGGAAGGAAAGCTCCTTTTTGAAAGATTTGCCTAAAGAGTGCCAGAATTCTTTGGAAGGAAAGCTCCTTTTTGAAAGATTTGCCTAAAGAGTGGCAGAATTCTATGGATTGGAAGGGAAAATTTCTGTTTTTGAAAGATTTGCCTAAAAAGTGCCAGAATTCTTTAGAAGCGAAAGCTGCTTTTTGGAGGATTTGCTAAAGAGTGCCAGAATTCTTTGGAAGCGAAAGCTCCTTTTTGAAAGATTCGCCTAAAGAGTGCCAGAATTCTTTGGAAGGAAAGCTCCTTTTTGAAAGATTTGCCTAAAGAGTGCCAGAATTCTTTGGATTGGAAGGGAAAATTTCTGTTTTTGAAAGATTTGCCTAAAAAAGTGCCAGAATTCTTTGGAAGCGAACGCTGCTTTTTGGAGGATTTGTCTAAAGAGTGCCAGAATTCTTTGGAAGGAAAGTTGCTTTTTGAAAGATTTGCCTAAAGAGTGCCAGAATTCTTGGGAAGCGAAAGCTGCTTTTTGAAAGATTTGCCTAAAGAGTGCCAGAATTTTTTGGAAGCGAAAGCTGCTTTTTGAAGATTTGCCTAAAGAGTGCCAGAATTCTTTGGAAGCGAAAGCTGCTTTTTGAAAGATTTACCTAAAGAGTGCCAGAATTCTTTGGAAGCGAAAGCTGCTTTTTGAAAGATTTGCCTAAAGAGTGCCAGAATTCTTTGGAAGCGAAAGCTGTTTTTTTGAAAGATTTGCCTAAAGAGTGCCAGAATTCTTTGGAAGGAAAAGCTCCTTTTTAAAAGATTTGCCTAAAGAGTGCCAGAATTCTTTGGAAGGAAAGCTCCTTTTTGAAAGATTTGCCTAAAGAGTGGCAGAATTCTATGGATTGGAAGGGAAAATTTCTGTTTTTGAAAGATTTGCCTAAAAAGTGCCAGAATTCTTTGGAAGCGAAAGCTGCTTTTTGGAGGATTTGCCTAAAGAGTGCCAGAATTCTTTGGAAGCGAAAGCTGCTTTTTGAAAGATTTGCCTAAAGAGTGCCAGAATTCTTTGGAAGGAAAGCTCCTTTTTGAAAGATTTGCCTAAAGAGTGGCAGAATGCTATGGATTGGAAGGGAAAATTTCTGTTTTTGAAAGATTTGCCTAAAAAGTGCCAGAATTCTTTGGATTGGAAGGGAAAATTTCTGTTTTTGAAAGATTTGCCTAAAAAGTGCCAGAATTCTTTGGAAGCGAAAGCTGCTTTTTGAAAGATTTGCCTAAAGAGTGCCAGTATTCTTTGGAAGCGAAAGCTGGTTTTTGAAAGATTTGCCTAAAGAGTGCCAGAATTCTTTGGAAGCGACAGCTGCTTTTTGAAAGATTTGCCTAAAGAGTGCCAGAATTCTTTGGAAGGAAAGCAGCTAAGTGTCGTAGAATTCTTTGGATGAATGGAGACCTGATTTTGGACAGATTTGCCTAAAGAAAGAGTGGCAGAATTGTTCAGATTGGAAGGGAAAGCTGCTTTTTTATGGATTTGCCTAAAGCGTGCCAGAATTCTTTGGAATGGAAGGGGAAATTACTGTTTTTGAAAGAATTGCCTAAAGAGTATCAGTAATTTAAAAAAAACTGCTTTTTTGAAGGATTTGTCTAGATTGTCAGAAGGGACTGTTTTAAAAGATTTTGCTAAAGAGTGTCAGCATTTCTTGAAAAAGAAAACTGCTTGTTATTTGAATGATATGCCTAAGAGTGTCAGGAGGATTTCTTAAAAGTAAAACTGCTTTTTTGACAGATTTGCGTTCGAGTGTCATAATTGCTTGATAGAGACAATTGCTTTAAACAAGATGCACAAAGCGTTTTCTATCACAACGAATTTGTACAGTACAGTGCAGTTTATTCTACTGGAAAACCTACACCATGCAACGCACAAACACAGAAGCAAGAGAGTCCTCTGAGAGAATTATCTGAAGAGCTTACTATCAACAGGACTTGTTTGAAAGAGAAAACTTCATCTGAAAGAATTACACAACCAGTTTCTTCAAATAAAAGTTTACTGACGTTTTCCTCTGCTGCCGGTCTAATTTTGTAAAAAATTTCCAAAAAAAATCTGTCCCTGCCTCTAAAACTGAGAGGATCTTAAAAACGTACAAACTATGTATCTAAAGTTTTACACACTCATTTTGAAGAACCGTCTTGTTTGATATGGTTTTTGCCTCAAAATAGTTTACTAGAGGCATGCTGAGCTTTCTCCAAAGTTTACGTACTCTTTTCAATCCCAATTTGAGGTAAAAGTCATGATAACAACATGATAAAACTCAAAACATGAAAAATATTGCAGTGTGGTCGACTCGCTCACTTTAAACTCTTACAGTACCCGACTCAGTGGTTTGTTTCTAGCCGGCGACCAACCAATCGATCGGCCATTGCGCGCTCTTTCAAGCGAGACCTAACGCTAAAAGATCCGTCTGCTCTTACAAAAGCTGGAAGTAAATTCCGGTTTTTTTCTACCAACGTGTGCATGAAAATTCGAACACTAATTTCTCGAAACAGAGACAAAGTCCACAAACGGGAAAAGAGGGTTACTCTGAGGGACACTTAGGCAACCTACACTGAAAGTTTGGTCGAAAATTTCGATGTACCTTTTTTTTGCAAAATTCGATTTTTTACCAGAACACAAAAAATTATAATTTGCGAGCTCAACCATGGCCGATCCTCTTCAAATTTTATGGGTACAACACTCAATATACCTAGAATTTTTACTGAAAATATCAGCCCGATCCGTCAACGCATGCGGGAGAAATAAAAGAAACACCGAATTTGGCTGGAAAAACACGTTTTTGGCCCTAATTTGCATATTAGTGACAGTCGAGTGAAAATATTTCTCGTGTGTTATTTTCTACCATAGACCTATCGATTTATCAAATAAAAACTATAGGTCAGAATTTTTCATGTTCGCCGACCTGCCCCGGTTTTATAAAATGTGGCTCTTAAAATAGCGATTTTTAGCCTCCTTATTGAAAAAGCTAAGAAAGCATTTGCAGGCATTTTGGAGCTTTTTGGAATTTTTGGACACCCTCTGGGAGAAATCCCCCTCCACCCATGCCGATCCGTACCTGTTACAAGTATGTATGGTTTCAGTGGATGAACTGTAACATGTACAGTACAGCTGAACAAAATCAGAGTAAAGATTTTAGGAGGAGCACCTATAAGAATGCTGTGTGTAGGTTCAATTTGCATCTCATATCTGTCTCGGGCCCAGTTAATCAACTCGCCCCAATGCAATTCTTGTAGCTTGCGCAGTTTTTCCGGTTCATCACTCATGTAGAAGACAGTATCTGTGTCTAAAATCAAGCTAGACAGTTTGTGGTTGGTTATGCTGTAACCAATTAACCAATAAACTCCATAATCTGCTGACAGATGGTGGGAGCGGTCAGATGCATGGGGTTGTCGGTGGCAGTTATGCAGAGACCACTCAGTCTCATATTACTGATGTCCAGCAGTTCTCCTTGACTGTCCCATTCCTGAGTCACTGCCAATGCTAGCGGCTCGCCAGGGATCTAAACACTAAAACTTACCTCTTAGAAACACTGTTATTTGCGTCATTTGCGGATAGATTTTTTAGCCCAAAAGTGGTTGGAAGAAGAGGACCGAGTACCAAAAACTAAAAAAAACCATAATCTGGGCCATACATGGGCCGGAAAAATCCGGAGGGGGGGTGGGTCCCCACCCCGAAAAAAAGCCAAAAAAACGCCTATTTTGCCTTAAATAAGCGAAAATTTCCTCCCTCCGGGAGGGGGGGGGTGGGGGAGGGGGGGTATGGCCCGCCGAGGGGGGTATGGCCGACCGAGGGGGAGGGGTATACCCCCCTTACCCCCCCGGCCCATGTATGATCTGGGCTCAAATACAGGGTCCGCCAAAAAAAAACAACCCACAGATTTTTTGCTGTGGCAACCGCAAATGTCGACCGATTTGAATAAATCCTTTTTTAAATGAAAGACAAGTAAATTATTGAAAGATTGATGTAACGAACGCTTATAAATTAGGCTTATAAATTGTGCTCTAAATAGCCTGCTTAGTTCCTGAGATATTTATCCTCAAAATCAAAACAGAGATTTTGGCAATGAACAAGAGTGATAAAGAACAAACCAGCAGATGTTTTAATTTTGCAACCATGAATCTCAACCGATTTCAATGAATCCTTTTTTGAATGAAAGATTGATAAATTCTTCAAAGATTGGTGCAATTTTTATTGAGATTCACAGTTTAGTTCTTGAGATATTTGCCTTCTAAGTCGAAACAGATTTTGGCAAAGAACAAGAGCGATTCCGTTGCATTTCATAATAAAGCAGATTCCTACTGCTGGGGC
This sequence comes from Sabatieria punctata, assembly GCA_030248155.1. Classification (NCBI taxonomy): domain Eukaryota; kingdom Metazoa; phylum Nematoda; class Chromadorea; order Araeolaimida; family Comesomatidae; genus Sabatieria; species Sabatieria punctata. The sequence continues at coordinate 5,443 of JASANB010001652.1, forward strand.
TAATGATACAGGGTGTCCCAAAAAAAATGACAACATTTCTTTTTGCTGCCATTTTCGCAATTTTTGACCAAATTGTCTGAAATTTGAAACATAAGTGCCAAAAAAGTGGGAATTTTGTGTTAAAATTTGGTGCATCAGGATTAACCCAGTCCTGAGAAATTCAACAATATATAAAATTGAGAAATTTCAATTAAATGTAGAAACAGCATAAAAATGGAGACTTTTCTTTTTGCTGTATCTTCTTTAACTTAGGTCGGAATTGGATGAAATTTTGAATATATGCGCAGAATAACGGGTTGATTTGTAGATCAAAAGTTGGCGCATGAACCCAGCCCAGCTCTTGACATAAGAAATCCCGATCACAATACAGCGACAACATTGATTTTCGCGCCCCTTAGCTGTAATGAAGCTCCTGTAAGCGTAATTCAGTCTGTCACCCCAAACATGCTAAGAAATGTTTATGATGCTTATGTGAACCGGTTGCAGCAGTGTATTAACTCAAACGGAGGTCATCTGGATGGTGTTCTTATTCCTTAGTTCTCAGAGTTTGCACGTTCTTCATTTTGCTGCAGTAAAAACTCTGATTTTCTTTAGTTTCCAAGTACTAGCGATATGGACTGATTAATGCCAGAACTTTTGACCTACAAAATATCTGCGCATATATACAAAATTTCATCCAATTCCGACATAAATTAAAGAAGATACAGCAAAAAGAAAAGTTTCCATTTTTGATGCTGTTTCTACATTTAATTGAAATTTCGCAATTTTATATATTGTTGAATTTCTCAGGACTGGGTCACTCCTGATGCACCAAACTTTAACACATAAAATTCCCACATTTTTGGCACTTATGTTTCAAATTTCAGACAATTTGGTCAAAATTTGCGAAAATGGCAGCAAAAAGAAATGTTGTCATTTTTTTGGGACACCCTGTACTTTAGTGTTGAAGTAAACCGAGTTTCTGTGTCACCAGCAAAGCCTCCAATAGCATTTAGCAGTAGCAGGAATCCGTTTTATTACGAAGTGCAGTGGAATAATAGAAAATCACTGTTGTTCACTGCCAAAATCACTGTTTTGATTTTGAGAGCCAACATCTCAGGAACTAAGCAGACTAGATTAATGAAAATTTCAGCAATCTTTTAAGAATTTATTTATCTTTCATTTAAAAAAGGATTCATTCAAATCGGTTGAGATTTGCGGTTGCTACAGCGAAAAATCTGCTGGGTTGTTTTTTTTGGCGGACCCAGTAGATACTGCTAAACATAGCATGTAACAGGTCCCGGCCGGCGTAGGGGAGGGGGTTTCCGTCAGGTGGGGGGTTTCGCCCAGAGGGGGTGCAAAATTTCGAAAAGCTCCGAAACGTCTGGAAATGCGATTGTAGCACAGTGGCGTATCCAGGATTTTGGAAAGGGGGGGGGTGTAAAATTTTGAAAGTGCCGGGTTGGGCCGCTGCCCAACCAGGGTAAGAAAATTTAGCAAAATTAGCCTTCAAAAACGCGTTTAAAACGTATTCCGAGCTTAAAATTAGCAGAAATTACAAGTTTTAGTAGTTTATAATGGCCTGGTTGGGCTTCTTGCCCGACCAGGGCGAGAAAATTTTGAAAATTTGGCCTTCAAAAACGCATTTAGAAGGCATTCTGAGCACAAAATAGACAGTTTTAGTACATAATTTATTAGTTTCTTATATTTTTGACAGACTTTTTCTTCCTACCTCCACCGCAAAGGGGGGGGGTGTACACACCCTACACCCCCCTGGATACGCCACTGTTGTAGCACGTTTTTCCAGTAAAGAGGAAAATTAGCTATTGTAAGCTGCCAAATAGGGTTTACGAGCTAAAAACAAGCAAAAAAACGGCAAAAAGGGCTTCCAAGAAAACCGATTTCTCTTAAATATCAGCAGTGGAAAAGCCAAATTCGGATTCCAATGGCTCTTCAAGCGAATCTTAAGCTAAAATTAGTTATTTCTGAGCCAGTTTGTTAGTACTGGAGCCACTACTAGTACTCGCATTTTCTGGGGTCGGCTAGGGGTCTCTAAACTGTCTCGGGGGAGGGGCTTTGCACTTTGGGGTAACCCGCTAGTACATGTAGGTTCAGCGGTAGGACATTGAAAAGTACCTCGTGTACGCGTCTTATCGTGTTGTACTCTGTACAATAAATTTAAACAAACAAACAAACATGTATGCTGCTAAACTGATATAAATCGATAGCTCTCTCGCATTACCTGTAACACAGCTTTCCGCGGTGTTCTGAGTTTTCTTTGGTCAAGACAAATCTCGAACAAGTCAACACCATCTTGTTTGGTATTGGCATTCACGATTGAGACCGATTTGTAGAACCGTTTTCTGGCTGCCGACGACAAATGACGCACCACACAACGGCACGGCAACATTTAGTTGGGATCTGGTGCTTAGGACTAAAAAATGACAAAATTAGACGATTCCAACCAACCAGTTAAGTGCACCTGCGTACGACACACCCCCCCCAGTTAATTCAGTCAGGCACTTAACGCCGTTTATGGTACCGACACCGCATATGATGCCAGTACCATATATGGTAGCGCCACGTTCGGCGACTGTGGTGGTACCATATTATGGTACCCCTACCCACAGCCATGGATCTGAACAGAGTGGTACCATATATGGTACCTCTACCAATGCGAAGGTAGGGGTACCATATATGATGCCGGTACCTTATATGGTACCACAACAGATCCCGGACATGGGGTACCATAATATGGTGCCGGTACTATAATTGGTGTTAAGTGCCTGACTGTAATTGACGTACGTTTGCAGCAACAGCTCAGACAAACAAGTATAGTAAACGAACAAACGTAGAATTTGTACAAAAACGCAACACAAAATTTATACTTTTAACTATGAGCAAGCAAAAACATCTTTCATACTACTGTTCTCTGACTGAAAAAGACATGACCAGACTAACTACACGAATAATAATGGTTAGCAATTAAATTATTTCTTCTTTTCAAATTGGTCTTCAAAAGGCATTTTGTCTCTGTCAGTTTTGCCAGGTTGACTTTCAAAGTCACCACGACCGTACTGCGGGAAGTGTTTGCTTGTCTCGAAGTCACGACTCTCTACATGGGGGTACTTGTGGGCTTTCGAATCGGCTGTCCCTTCCCATTCCACTTTTTCGGCCGACGATGCCTGTTCGGCCTCCTAAAATGCATTAAATCAATTGCAAGAACAACTTTCGGGAGATGATTGTAAGGTCAAATAGTAAACTTGTAACAAAGATGAGACGGTACCACCACAAATCCTGACAATTCTATTCTGTTAAAAAAATATGCGACCTTGCGGTTTTTTGGGAATAACTTTTTATGGAGGCGTCGGAGCGACTTGGGCCGCAGACCAAAGCTGTAGACAAGGTCGAGCTCCGGCCTGGGGTAAATCCTAATCTGCGCTACATAAAAAGTGAGCTTTTCCTTAATTGCGATGAAAATGAGATGACTGCAGAGTACGAATCAAGAGTCTCTGGCGACTCCATTGGTGCTTTCATGACGCTTCTACGTCAAACCGTTCTAGAGGTATGGCCGGTCAAAATTTGCAAAACTTGCGAAAAATGGCGTTCTTTCCAAAATTTCAAATAGAAGGGGGAAACATTGGCAGACCGACGGAGTTGGCTGAAACTTCCTGTATGGGGTATTCATGACCGCTGGAATCGATTCTGACACTTCCCGACCTTGAAAACCTTGCCCTGATACCGTAATTCGGCTTCCAATAACGGGTGGTACAACAGCTTCAAGAAAAACGGATTTAGACTGTAACACAAATTTTCCAAATTTGCATGTCAGAAGTAGCAGTGTTGTAATGGTAGACGTTCGCAATCGCCTAAAAAGTGATTGCGGATGCTTATAATTAGTGTTCCTCCGACGATATCAAAATTCGTCGATATTCGATATCGATATCGATATTTTCAGCTCAATATCGATCGATATCGATATCGATATTTATAGCTATGCAAGAAAATGTGAAAATTTGAAAGAGCAAACTGCTCTCGCTGCTTATCAGTCAAGTACTGATGCAATCAGCGATCTGATATCAATTAAGCAGAGAATCGCAGAAAAGGTAGTGGCCCTTCTGAAGCCCTTCAATAAAAGGTTGATCCCCTCAGGCCTATGCTCCACCCTCATTAGGAATGAAGAGCTCAGACAGAATAGCGTATTTTAACTTATTTTAGTGACAAATAAGCCAAAAAATCTTGACTTTAGAAAAAACATCGGACTTTTTTGCTTACCATCCTTTCGACCACCCATCAGTTCGGTGGTACCCCCTCAGGATTTGAAAATTTACCACCCCTTAGCCAAAATGCTAGTCCATGTCTGCTTCTGCCCTCCTGCTTCAAGTGTGCGGAGTGAGCAGCTCTTCAGTGTTGCTGCATACAGTTAAGAACCTAAGCGTTGCTGTCTGAAATGTGAGAATGCCGAGAAATTGATGTTTCTGAGAGCTATCATGCCACTGATAGGTTTTCACTACCATCGATTTCTGAGTTGTCCAGAAAAAACTGTTTTTTTACTGTCCCAGAGAGATAAACTTGGTGTCAGTATTGTTTTTTCCTACTTTTCCACCCAAAAAATATCGAAAATATCGATGCGAAATTTCGCGATATCGATATTGATATTGGAAAAAGGGTCGATATATCGACTTTTCGATATCGATATCGATATATCGTCGGAACCCTACTTATAATGGTATTGGACTGCTAAATCTCATATGACAGAGTTTGACCACCTCAATTTGGGAGCCGAATTACAGTATCAGGGTGAGGTTTTCAGGGTCAGAAAGTGACAGAATCGATTCCGGCGGTCAAGAATACCCCATTCTTTCAGCCAAATCCTGCCTGTTTCCCCTTTCTATGTAAAATTTTAAAAAAAACGCCATTTTTCACCATTTTTGCAAATTTTGTCCGGTCATACCTCCCGAACGGTTTGACATAGAAGCGTCATAAAAGCACCATTGGAGTGGCCAGTTCAGTTGCTAATTGAATTCAGCGTTTCCGTTGTGTGTATTTGAAGATATACAGGTGCATTAGAAACGCTTATATAATTTTGTGCTTGTGTTTAGCTGATAGACGCAATAAAATACTTTTTAAAACGCATTTCCAGGCGTTTTGCCCTTTTTTCGAAGTTCAATCCTGTTAAGGGCGAAGCCCTCGACGCCCAACTGGGAGCCAAACCCCTTCCTGTAGTCCGGTCGGGCTATACGAAAGCCAAAAATAGAAAATACATAGATACCCGGCGTTTGAGAGCTTCCACATTAGCTGCTCTCTGAATGGCCGCTTGTTCAATAGCTTCCGATTCTTCTGTAGAAGGAGGATACTTCCTGGAACCTCTCAACCAGGACTCCCATTCTGGAGGTAAATAATCCTTCTCCCATCGGTTAGGATTAGCAGGGATGTAACCTCTAACGATAGCACACTAATATAGAACACTCTGAAAATGCTTATGCCCAATGCGAAAGAAACAATGCGCAGATTTTTTACAGAAACAAAAAACCTTGACTCTCAACAGATTGGAAGGAATGAATATTTTTTGATTGAACGATAGATATTGCTGAATTTTATTATTGAGATATTCAGGTTGGCACTAAGATAGCAACGCACTTGAACATGCCTAACTTTTCTTAACATTTAGTTCCAGATATATGTGCTCTCAAACTAAAAACAGAGACTTTGGCAATTAACAAGAGCGATTCCGCTGCACTTCTTAATAAAACAGATTCCTACTGCTGAGGACTCTAATGAGGCTTACTGGTGACACAGCATACTGGGATTAGCTTACCAGTAATGTCTCATTAGCCTCAGCAGTAGGAATCCGTTTTACTACCACGTACAACGGAATCGCTCTTGTTAATTGTCAAAATCTCTGTTCTTAGTTTGAGGGCACATATCTCTGCAACTAAACAAATTTTTCAACAATCCTTCAATAATTTATCTTCCTTTCATTCAACAATGATTCATTCAAATCGGTTTCGATTAACGGTTGTTTCAGTAAAAAAACTACTGCGTTGTTCTATAGTCAGACCCTGCATAAGGGGCTATCTGCCACCAGTAAACACTAGTCCTGCCTTCACTTTTATGGCTATACATGCAAAAGGTCATCCGCCGAAGGGAGACGGGGGTTTGGGGGTCTGAGCCCAAATTCTAGGGAGGGGGTTGGACACTAAAAAACGGAATTTTAGTTTCTGAAATTGTAAAAAGTCGCAAAAATTTTCTCAAAAAATAACTTGCCAGAAAAATCGGAGGGGGGTTGGAAAAATCATCTCGGGGAGGGGTCTGACTGAAGTCGGGTGGGAGCCGACCCCCAAGACCCCCTGTTACATGTATGGCGGCAGCTCTTAGGTTGGTAATGGAGCGGGTTGGGAAAACGAAATTTAGTAGTTATTTAGTGTTTTCACTGAACGTTTCAAATTTTTCGGTGACAAAATTGCAAACTTGTCACTAGAAATTGGTTCTTTTCCTATTTTCCGCTGAAAATCAGTAAAACTGTTGGGCCGAAAGTGCTAAAATTGGTTTTCTTTGGTACAAACTACCTACTAACTAGCTTAAGCCCGGTTCACACTACAAAATAAGAAACAAGGCGTCTGCAATAAGAAATAAGAAATAAACACAGCAAAAAACAGCTGCAGTGTGTAGTAAGCGTCTGAAATCTTTTACTCTTAGCAATTTTTGGAAACTAAGCGATTTATGGTCATAGTAGACCGGCGGACCCCTCCCACGAGTCGGGACTTCCCCGCAGTGGAGGGGGGAGTAAGGCAGGCTTGGTTTGCCTTGCAAGTCAAAGCTGCTTTACTGCTAACGCCGACTCCTCTTTCGGCCAATCACTTCTTCCAACCTCTTTCTGCCAAATTCTTATATATCCCTATACATATTCATATTTCCTCAAATCCAATCCGGGACGTGCCTCTTTGAGGTAGTTGGTGTGCAGTTCCCATCTGCATTAACGTCCCAGCATCCTCGCAAGGGTCGCAAGACTCTTTCAACATTCGCATCATTGATGTATGGTATAGAGTGCTGAAGATCTGGTGACCACACTTGCCTTATCTCACCTCCTGAATATGTGTGCACTTTTGCACACAGCTCCTTTTCTCTTATACTGATGCATTTCTTTCTGCATCTTCTCATCTATAATTCCCGAGTCTCTGTCACCGCAAGGTTGAGCTGCTTTCTTGACTCAACGAATGGTTCACTGATGTGGCTTTTCTCCCACTCGTTCACCTGCTTGATCAGCACCTTCCCAACTTATTGTTCAGCCCCTCGCGTCTCCCTATTGCTGCTGGTCTGGTTCCATTCATCAACCTGGACTACCACTCTGCGTCCTCTTACTGCCGTCGATGAAGAGCTTATGGATGTCTTAACTAATCAAGATCTTCTTCCAAGTCACCTTACATCTGAAGCCTTACTCTACCCCCCTCTACTACTCTCCCCCTTATCAAGATGTCCCGAACGCCGCGTCATTGGCTCAGTGGGTAGCTCGCTGCCTCTGAGTCACGGCGGCCCCTGCATCCCTAGCGGTTGTAGCGGTTCATCCTCTCGGCGCGGCAAGTTTCTTGCTGCAAAGAGTTGGTCGTCGGCACAACGCTCCACCCAGGCCACCGAAAGCTGGTTACAGCGAGTAGATAAAATGGGAACCAAATGGATCTGCCATTGCACCAAAGCCGCTCCTATAGCATGCCACGTTGGAGAATGATCAATGACGTCAAGTGCTGGCTGAGACGACACAACAAGGCCTATACCGGTTTAGTGCTCTGGCCGGGCGGCGGTGGACGCTGCCAGCACTATGACGTCAATGCGCCAGGCGCTCTCTTAGCACCTGGCGCCCAACAGCATGGCTTGAGTGGCTTGGCAGTGAAAGAAGGGAAACGTCCGAGATGACGAAACCACGGGGGTAGCGGAATGGACCTCGAGTCTGATCGCAGGCCGTAAGGCCCCCCCGCAAATCGGATCGGATGTCCCGAACATCTTGTGTTAGGTAACGCCCCACTCTGCCATACAAAAAGGTGCGTCTGTTGGCCTGATATCAACAGCTAATCGCTGATGGCCAGGGCGAGAAATTAAACAAACAAACAAAAAGACCGACGGAACACCAAAAACAGTAAATGATAGTACGCATTTTTAGTAGGTTCTTTGAACACAACACAGGCAGTCAACTGCAAGTCGCCCAGTCAAGAACGGGTATATCCAATCCGAAAAGCAGTGAACAGGCCATAAATGCCTTGAAACTTGTCAATAATCTACTGTACTCAACGGCAGAATTTCTATGAAAAACAGCTGGTAACTGCTGAAAAAACCTTGGTTTGTGAGTGTATAGGCAGTGCTAATAGGTTTCTGACCACGTTTCGTCCTTAGACAGTCGTTTCAGACCTTGTTATGACATGCTATACGCTCAAAATGAAAGAAAACTCTTATTTCAGATGAAAAAATTTGAGCACGGCGCAACTCTTATTTCGCGGCTATTTCTTATTTCGTAGGTGTGAACCGGTACGAAATAAGAAATAAGGCCGCTATTTTTTCTTATTTCTTATTTCGTAGTGTGAACCGGGCCTTAGCAGAAAGAAAGAAAGTAACCTACTTTCTGACAGTTTTGGTTCCGCCCTTCCTGTCCTCTTCGGTGTAGTAGACGTTTCCAATTTTGTCCCTTCCCACCACCGTGCGCTCGTACGGTACCAGCGACCTCCAGAAATTCTTCCACAACTCTGCCAGCGGTCCGGGACGCACGCGATTCGACATCTCTTACTTTACTACTTTACTTGCTTGCTTGTTTGTTTGGCTCGGCAAAACTGACTTTTAGGGGTCCCTAATGAGGGCGTATATCTCAGGATCTAAGTAGAGCACAGTAATGAAAATTTCAGCAATCTTTTAAGAATTTATTGATCTTTCATTTAAAAAAGGATTCACTCAAATCCGTTGAGATTTGCAGTTGCTACAGCGGTGGCAAAACTGACTATTAGGGATCCCTAACAAAAATTTCAATTTTATCTACCGTATTCAGTTGACTCCTAAGCCTAAGCCTAAGCCTAAGCAAGAAAGTGATAAATTAATGTAGGTACGTATAATAGAGGGACCCCTAAAAGTCAGTTGTTAAGGCAAATCTCAACGGACTTGAATGAATCTTTTTTTTAAATGAAAGATCAATAAATTCTTAAAAGATTGCTGAAATTTTCATTAATGTGCTCTGCTTAGATCCTGAGATATACGCCCTCATTAGGGACCCCTAAAAGTCAGTTAAGCCTTTGGTTCTTCTCACCCACAGAACTAGAGATGCAACCGTAAAAAAAATACCGGATACCGGATAATTTTTCAGAATACCGGATACCGGATAATTTATGATCGTCAGGTGTATAGCAAACAGGAATGAAGTTAGATAGAAATTTCTTTTTTCTTCAAGAAAAAGTCGAATTTCTTCATTTTTTGTCGCTAAAGCTGTTTTAGTTGATTATGTAAATAGAGAATCGTTATGCCGAAAGAGAAAACAAGTAAAATTTGGCGTTTTTTCGCTGAAACGGAGGATGGACACTCTGTTTGTAATGTTTGCGAGCGCGTTACGATCAAATTGTGGCTGGGCACGGCACAATGCCACAGAACCCTGACTCCCCTGAGACCCAGTTTTTGGTTGAGATCGAACAGTATCTGCACGAGCCGCCAATCTCCCGTTCTGAGTGCCCTTTGGCTTATTGGAGAGCTAATTCTGCCCGATTCCCGAAGCTAGCGCAGCATGTGTTCAAATACTTGTCGGCGCCCCCGACAAGTGTGCCCAGTGAAAAACTTTTCAGCCAGGCTGGAAACATCTATGATGAGAGAAGAAGCCGGTTGGCTATGGATAAGGCTGAAAAGCTGCTGTTCATCAAAACAAATCTGAAATTTTTGAACTTTCCGCGTGTTTAAGGAATAGTATGGTGGAGTTATTTAGTACAAGTAGCACTGGTGTAGCTGTTATGTAGTACCGGTAGTTAACTATCCCTGGTCATTATGCAGAGTAAACGAGAAACTGACTGTTTACAAACGGAGCTTAAGTGATTTTAGTTAAAAACACACAATACTACATGGATGGAACAGTTGCAGAGCTGTACACCTACCATCTAAAATATCCGGTATTATGAATACCGGATACCGGATAGTGGGTAAATGTAGTTTCCGGGCGTAAAATCAGGAACCGGCCCCAGATTAAAATTAATACTTTTAATGATCATAACTTCTTATAAATTAACAAGTTTTATCGATGAATATCGATTATCGATTATTTTTTGGCAAAATTCCAAAATCGTCCAAAATGGTCATGTTATATATCATTTGAAAGCCCTTCGCCTGACGAGTCCAATGATCACTAAATCAGCATAGGGCACGCCCCGGGAGGCCTGTTTTGCCAAATATAAAAGAACCCCTAGAGACGCATCAGTATAGGCACGCTCTGGAGGGCCTGGTTTAAAAACATAAAAGTACCCCTAGGGGACGCATCAGTATAAGGCACGCTCCAAAGGACCTGCTTTAAAAACATAAAAGTACCCCTAGGGGACGCATCAGTATAAGGCACGCTCCAGAGGGCCTGTTTTAAAAACATAAAAGTACCCCTAGGGGACGCATCAGTATAAGGCACGCTCCAGAGGGCCTGTTTTAAAAACAGAAAAGTACCCCTAGGGGACGCATCAGTATAGTGATAAGTACCCCTAGGCGTATTTTTATATTTGGAAAACAGGCCCTCCAGAGCGTCCCTATACTGATGCGTCCCCTCGGGGTACTTTTATATTTGGCAAAACAGGCCCCCGGGGGCGTGCCCTATGCTGATGTAGTGATCATTAGACTCGACAGATGAAGGGCTTTCAAATGATATATAACATGACCATTTTGGACGATTTTGAAATTTTGGAATTTTGCCAAAAAAATAACCGAAAATCGATATTTATCGATGAAACTTGTTAATTTATAATTAGTTATGATCATTAAAAGTATTTATTTCAATCTGGGGTCGGTTCCTGATTTTACGCCCGGAAACTATACATTTACCGGATAGTGAATAGACCCAAAAAATACCGGATAATCCGGTATATACCGGATAATACCGGTTTACGGTTGCATCTCTACATATGCCAGTAATTCGTTAGCCGCATTCGGCAGGCCGCCATTGTTAATGTTGTAGTTACACTCTGTTAACTACATATTGCTGCTAATAGTCTCTGTGTACGTGCCTTTTATCTATGTACAGAATGTTCTGGAAAAGGTCGGTCCCTCTCTCTTATCTCTTACCCGGACTAGAACTTTCTGGAACGTTCTATTGGAGCCCACTCTGTACCTCCAGAAAGAAGAGCGCAAGTCTTCCTCACCAACCAAGCTCCAGAAGTCTACAAGTTGCTCTCCAACTTGGCCCTTCAACAATATCCTCCCAAGGACATCAATCAACTGACTCTGGATGACATCACTGGTTTCATGAAGGAGCAGTTCGATCCCAAACGCTTCATTGTCCGGGAGCGATTCAAGTTCTGGAGTGACATGCACCGCAAGCCTGGAGAGACAATTCAAGAGCTGGCGGCAAGGATCCGACAAGATGCGGCTACCTGTGACTTTGCCTCGATCAAGGACCCCCAGGATGAGGCTCTGCGCACGCGATTCATCTGCTCGGTCAACAATGAAGCCGTTCTCAAGGCTCTCTTCAAGATCAAGGATGATGAACTCTCATTCGCTCGCGCAATCGAAGTGGCCATTGAGACTGAAGATGTTGTATCACCTCCCACTCGGCCCACAAATACAACAGAGATTTTCTGGCGACGCGGTGAACCTTGGACCCTGGACGCTGGTGAATTCTGGACATTTTCTGAAGGATCAAGATGTCGGAAACGGCTCAGCTCATCGCTCTCCTGCAAAAACAGCTGGAGGCGCAAGAACGACGTCATGCGGAGGACCTGCGAGCCCAACAAGAACAGATGAAGCTCCAGCTGCAAGGACAAGAACGCCATCATGCGGAGGAGATGCAAGCCCAAAAGCTCCAACTGGAAGGACAGGAACGCCGTCATGAGGAACAGATGAGGCAACTCCTGGAGTCGCTCAAGCCATCTGCTGCCGGCCCTGCACCCACCATACCTGCCATGGTGGCTACCTCAGTTCCAGCATTCTCCCCCTTCGACTCAACAGCCGAACTTTGGACAGACTACTGGGCCAGATTCCTAGGTCAAGTTCAAGCCAGATGCAAAGCCCGTGTTCTGCAAGGCCAGACCAGTCCCATTTGCAATTCTGGAGGACCTCAACCAAGCATACGACGCTGGCATCGCTAAGGGCGTTTGGAAACCCGCTCAGTTCAACTCTCATGGTACTCCAGTGGTCCCCATCAGAAAAGCTCTGAGCCCTGGACAGACCAAACCCAGTCTTCGAGTGTGTGGCGACTACTCAGTCACAGTCAATCCACAACTGGAGACTCACCGTCAGCCCATTCCCCTGCCAGAGGATCTCATGCGCAAACTCGGAGGTGGATATGGCTTCACCAAGATCGACCTAGCGGATGCCTACAACCAGATTCCACTGGGACCGGACTCTCAGAAGAAACTCGCTCTGAGTACTCACAGAGGCGTGCTACTCCAGCTTCGCCTACCCTTTGGCATCAAGTCAGCTCCTGGTTACTTCCAAGAAATCATGGAGCAGCTCACTTCCGACCTCAAGGGAGTTGCAGTCTACTTGGATGACATTTTGGTCAGTGGAATCAACGCTGAAGATCATCTCAAGAATCTTCGCCAGCTACTCTCTCGCCTGGATGAGAAAGGACTTCGCTGCCGCCTAGCAAAGTGCTCCTTTGCTCAACCAAGCATCGAATACCTTGGACACACCCTCTCATGTCAAGGTATCGCGAAAGGCCCAAAAGTGGATGCTGTGAAGAAGATGCCCCCACCCACAAATGTCTCGTCTCTCAAATCCTTTCTTGGCTCTGTGCAGTTCTACCACAAGTTCCTTCCCAACCTCTCCACGGTTACGGAACCGCTGCATCAACTCACCAGGAAGGACACTCCTTGGCGCTGGGGAGCAGAGCAACAAGCAGCATTCCAGACTCTCAAGGATCTCCTGTGCATGGACACAGTGCTCGCTCACTTCGATCCTTCTCTGCCAATTGGAATTTCTTGTGACGCCTCAGATGTTGGAATTGGTGCCGTCCTCTTTCACCGCTATCACAATGGCAGTGAGCGACCGATTGCCAATGCGTCCAAGACTCTCACTTCAACTCAGCGGAAGTACAGCCAGATTCAGAAGGAAGCTCTGGCTATCATCTTCGCCCTGAAGAAGTTTCATCAATTCCTTTATGGCCGCAAGTTTGTCCTGGTCACGGATCACAAGCCCCTCCTCACTCTCTTTGGACCAGACAAACCTACCCCTGCACTGGCAGCCAACCGTCTAGCCAGATGGGCCTTCGCTCTCAGTCAATATGACTACCAGATCGAATTCAGGGACACCTCGAAGCATGGAAACGCCGACGCTCTCAGTCGACTCCCAGCTGGCCCTGACAGCAAATTCGATGAGGAGGAAAGCGACAATGATGTGGATACTGTCTGCACGATCAAGACCATTAGCCTGCAGCTCAACCCAACTGACTCCACAGCAGTTGTCAAGGAAACAGCCAAAGATCCTGTTTTGGCACCTGTCCTGAAGTTCACCAGAGAAGGCTGGCCTCCCATGGACAGAATGCCGCCAGGAGAACAAGCTACTGAAGAAGATGTTCCTGCTGAAGACCCAAGCTTCACAGTCAAAGCCTTCAGGAAGCTGGCTCCATCTCTATCCATCTGCAATGGATGTCTACTCTATGGATCCCGGCTGGTCATCCCAAAGCGCCTTCATGCACCCGTCCTGCAACTTCTGCACCTTGGACATTTTGGCATGCAACGCATGAAGCAACTCGCTCGTTCTGCAGTCTACTGGCCTGGAATCGATCAAGACATCATGGATGTGGCTCGTCACTGTACAGCATGTGCTGAGCATCAGAACAAGCCTGCCCAACCTGCAATCCATCCCTGGATGCTTCCAGAGAAGCCCTGGAGCCGTGTTCATCTCGATCACGCCATCAACTTCATGGGACAGAACTGGCTTGTGATGATTGACGCCTACTCAAAGTATCCCTGCATCCATGCTACATCCTCAACTTCGACCAAGGCAACCACAACCCTGCTCGAAGAGGATTTCGCTCACTTTGGCTACCCCCACACCATTGTCACAGACAACGCTACCACCTTCATGTCAGAAGAGTTCAAGGATTGGTGCAAGACCAGAGGCATCACTCACCTCACTGGAGCACCATACCACCCTGCAACCAACGGTGCTGCTGAACGCTTGGTCCAGACATTCAAGCAAGCCCTCAAGAAGTCCTCACTTCCTCCAAAAGCAGCCCTGCAGGAATTCCTGATGCACTACCGCAGAACCCCTCTCTCCACTGGATACTCTCCCAGTGAGCTCCTCAATGGAAGACGAATTCGGTGCAAAATCGACACTCTTCTGCCCTCTCCTGCACACATGGCTCAAGGAAAGGAATCCAGACAAGCCATGAAGTCTCAAAGTCAAGAGGTGGTGCGCCCAGCGGTAGCCAAACTCACCTTCCGTTTCCCTGTTGGAACGCCATGCTACGCTCTCTACTATGGCCCTCGCCGCAACAAGGATCCGCGATGGGTTCCAGCCATGGTCACTAAAGTGTTTGGAACTCGATCAGTCAACGTTCGTGTGTTCCCAAGAGGCCCAACTTGGCGCCGACACATCGAGCAACTTCGCCCACGCTATGGAGTCGAAGAGGATGACGATCCTGGTGAGGCACCAACCCGAGCAGTTCCGGAGACAACTGTCAACTCGGGTGAAGCTCAAAGTTCCCAGTCAAAGCCCAAGACTCGGAAGAATTGGCGTGCTCCAACCGGCGATGAATACGGACCTGACAAGCCACGACGATCAGAGCGGCTGAAACAGAAGCACTCCCAAAAGATTGATACCAGTCATACATAGGATAATCGCCTCTCGGTGTAACCTTAGGCTGGTGGGGAGGTGTTGTAGTTACACTCTGTTAACTACATATTGCTGTTAGACTATAGGTAGCGATGTGCTAATAGTCTCTGTGTACGTGCCTTTTATCTATGTACAGAATGTTCTGGAAAAGGTCGGTCCCTCTCTCTTATCTCTTACCCGGACTAGAACTTTCTGGAACGTTCTATGGCCGTATATAAGCAGCCCGCTCTGCAGTGTTCTCTATGAGCTTCCATGAGCTTCCATAAGCTTACTCTCGTGTGCTACCCTCTCTCTACTGTCTCCCCCAGTGGCTCATACCCCGTGAGTCACTCCCTAGCCCTGCTTCTTCATTGTTATTGGTTGTTACTGTTATTGGGCGATCGTTCCCAATAAACCCTTGTTTGGAATCCTGTTGTATCACCTCCCACTCGGCCCACAAATACAACAGTTAATTACGCTCGCTGGCCGGCCAAGTCGGTCACTCAAATCGATCAACGGCCAGTTGGCCGCTACTGACCCTAATTGTAATTACAGCGCGCTGCCAGAGCTGTTTTTAATAGGGTGTTAGAGCCGAATCTTTTATCACATTCAGTTAGCAGTTAGTAGTTAGTTTAGTCATCACCCAACAGAATAATAACCAGAGTCAAGTGTGATTGTCGATTGCCATTTGTCTTCGCGCCGGTGTAGTTGTACTTTCTCGTTGCGGTGCGTTTGCGTTTTGTTCGCGTTCCTTCGCGCGCTTCTTGCAACAGTCGTAACTGTTCTGTTTCCCTAACCCGATCTTCCTCTTCACGTTCACGCTCGCGTGCCACTTCATAGTTTTCTTGTTCAACGCGCTCCCGCTCTGCTTCCTCGCGCTCTATCATTGCCCTTCGTTCGTGCCTGAAAGTGCATGATAATAAGTAAAGTATGTTAGTAAGTATCTTTTACTCACCAGCGCTCCTCCACAGCCGCTGCAATTCGCTCTCTTACGTTCTCCTTCTCTTTATACAGTTTCTGATCCTCCTCCTGTCTCTGTTCCCACTCCTTGTCGGCCTCTTCTCGCCAGTGCTGCCTGCGCTGCAGCCGTAGCCACAATCCTCCGCCTTCGGTGTCTTCGTCCGCATCTTGCTGTCTCACCGAACTCGAAACTCGCTGCATGATGCTCTTCTGGTTTGAATCGAGGCGCTGGAGTCTGGTTTTCCGAATACTGTTGACGAGCACTAATGGACGGTGCCCAAAGGGGTTGCTGGCATAAGAGGCACAGTTGTTCAAAAATATTTTTTGAAGGCCAAAGATTGTTGCTTTTTTAAAAAATTAAAAATTTTTTTTTGAAAATCGTCTTAAATGGGTCCAGCCAGCATGCTTACAGGTACTTGACGAACAGAATAACAATGAGAGAATGAATACCTGTCTTTTTTAATCACGCCGGAAATTACTTGTGCCTAGGGTATCGGATGCTTCGCCGCCCCAGAACATGCTTTTGCTAATTTGTTCCGGTGCACCCTATTAAAACAGCACTGCCAGCACACCGTAATTATTAAAATTGGGGTCAGTAGCGGCCAACTGGTCATTATTGATCGATACTGAGTGACTGACTTGGTCTGCCAGCGAGCATAATTAGCCGGACTGGCTATTGATCGATATGAGTGACCGACTAGGCCGGCCAGCGAGCGTGATTAACAATGGCGGCCTGCCGAATGCGGCTAACGAATTACTGGCATATCATCTCTACACAGAACAGAAGATACCCTACCTACATGAAATAGAAAACTGAGATCTAGGTAGCACACCACAGTTTAGAAGCAAAATTCGATCGATTCAACCGTTAACTAACAAAAGCTACTCGACTCTCCTCCAGTGTTGCCAGGTTTCAAAAGGCCTTTACTCCTAAAAGTGACCTAAAAATACTCCTAAAACTCCTAAAAATTTAAAAAACTCCTAAAAAAACTCCTAAATTTTTTAAGTACACAAATATGGCAGAAAACCATTTCTGCAAAGTATTGTGAACAAAAATGATAATTTTATCACTCTTTAACAAGCCACAGAAGTACACAGCTACACATTACTCGATTTCAATCAACATTTCGAGCTCAACATCATCACTAACTACCACCGCTTCATCTGTTACAGCTACAGATTCTTTCTCATCTTTTGTGTAGATATCGCCTGTGAACTCGCGAACATCACAGATCTTCTTAGGCCGAGATTCTGTCTGCACCAAACCACCTGCGGCACCAGATCGTTGATCCAGTGGCACAATGACACCTCTCAGCTTCGCTTGTTGGACATGCTTCTTGGTATTGGCATATGGTCCCGAAGACTTCTGAGATGAGCTTTCATCTCACAATGGCAAAAGCGACAGTAGGCCGTGGTACTGCTACTGTCAGCAGTTAACCACTGTTTGAGCTCAGGTCTGGACTCCCACGACTTTAGGAAGTGCTGCGAATAGGACGGAGGGGGCATGACAACAACTAACTAACAATTATGTACATCTAAACAGTATGCACAAGCTAGGTACACAAGGCAGCAGGGATACAAAATAGCGAATTAAAACAGAGTAAGAAAAGTGAAGCTGGGACTCTACATTCTATACACAGTTTGTGCAAACACGAAGCGTTTTGGTGCGCATTTTCAAAAAAGTTACTTGCACAAGAAAATGACGCCCGAAAAGCGCGCATTTTCTGTCACCATGACGTAAAATCAGTATATGAAAACAAATTTCCACAGTAATCATTAGCAGAAAAGAGGAAAATCAAGGGCGCCATCTTGAAAACCTAAAAAATCCCAGAAAACTCCTAGAAAACTCCTAAAAAGCAAAAACTCCGACCCAAATCTTAAAAACTCCCAGAAAAAACTCCTAACTCCAATCTCAATTTTTTCCTCCAATCTCAAATAAAAAACTCCTAGATTTAGGAGGAAAACTCCTAACCTGGCAACTAGGGATGCAAATGGTATCCGGTATTATTTGGTATTATTTGGTATTTTCTAGGTATTTGGTATTATTTGGTATTTGGTATTTTTTTATACCAAATAATACCAAATAGTTTAAACAACTAAACAGTTAGCTTTTAAGCGATAAATTCTGCATATTTTGCGACTGTATACCATGTCAAAGCTCTTCTGTTCAGAGTTTTCTCTTTATTTCTAATTTACTAAAAGTTTAACAATGCAGATGCGCAGAACAACACGTCTCTTTACCGTTTCTGAGCAACCAAACAACAAAGAATTCTGACCAGTTTAGCTTATAACAACCATTCATGGAAAATTCTCAAAAAGTGGGAGGGGGCCCCATGAAGCGACGCAAGGCGATTTTGGGAGAAGGGAGGTCCGAAAAATCGGGATTTTGGAACGACGTCGTTTATGGACGGCCCCTTTATCGCGACCGAGCCCAGACCGCAGACGTCACAACGTGCTTGCCCATTTCCCGAGTCAGTGAAAAACCATCAAATTCTGCTCGTTTTCTTTCTCGGCATGACTAGATTTCTTTTAGATGCAACAAAAACTCTTCCACTGAGGCAAAACTTATATATTTTTGCTGAAAAAAACAAAAGGTATGACTTTGCGCTCATTACAAGCAGCTAGCGACCTGTTTATCAACTATTTGGAATTATTTGGTATTATTTGGTTCAGAAAATACCATTCACTATTTGGTATTTGGTATTTGGTATTTTTTATACCATTTGCATCCCTACTGGCAGGCGACTACTAAACTTCGCAACATCGCAACCAGTCGCAACTTCGCAACCATTCGCACCCGTTCGCATCCGCCGGGCGCCAACTCTAGAACGTCGATGCGAAGATTCATTTGATGATGAAATTGCGCAAATGAATCAGAAATCAGATTACGTTACGAAACAGCATTATGAAACAGCAATGTTCTAGTAGAGGGGACACTGTTTGATGGACACTGAGGGGCGGAGCGGACGAAGGACATGGACATTAAATGAAAATCTATTCAATGCTACAGAGAGCCAGGAGGAAGACTTGCAGTGTTTTAACCATAACATTTTGGTAAAAATTGCAACAATCAACTGAAACTGAATAATTTTTGGGCTGCAATTTTCGCTTTTAGGCAAGAATACAATTTTGGTGCGACAATTAACCGTTCGGTTTTTTTTTACAAAAAATAACAATTTTTGGATCGGCAACACTGTTACCAGGCTGCCACCGATCAAACATGCAGTACGACCACAATTACCGCAACAAAAATCTTTGGATTGTGATTGTGCACATAGAAACACTTTCTCTATTCTTGATACGATGCGATCGTAAACCATAGGCGAAAGCGAAGACTACTTTTGTCTTGAATTCAATGGGATGCTCATGGTCGTGAGATGCCGACCATCAGCGAATAACATGGGCTGAGTTGTATCTACTGTAAGTCGGAAATTGGTCACTCAGTTACGTACGTAGTTGCTTTTAACAATTTACGCAAAGGCCCGAGGATTGGGAGCCTCATTGCAGAGGATTTTTCTATTAATTACGGGATCATCACCAACTCTTACACGCAGCTAGATCGCGCCCGTTACCAGTTTTAGTTTTGTGAAACAGGGCCTCTGGTCCTGGTGGTATGTACCCTATAATACTGATGCGTATCTAATCTAGGGGTTCTTCTAGTTTTTGGGAAAACAGGGTGCATAGTCTTGGCGTTCTTAAAAGGCTTACTACACTTGTTTATTCAAAAAGCAAAACAAATTTTATAGTAGATATTGTACTAGTGTTTGTACCTTCGACTGCAGCAATGCAAAGCTGGTGTCAAGCGTCGTTTGCTTAAACTGTGGTGGTGGAGAAACAGGCTGCCCTTCTTGTTGATGTGACCGCCTCATCTTTCATTGAATGCAAAGACACAAAGAGTAAAGTAGGCATCCTTTACATCACGCCATAGCAGCCCTTCCAGCAAGAGCCAGGCACAGGAAAAACAAAAAAGAAGTCGGAAGATTTTTTCTTGCTCCTTCTGTTTTCTTCGCATCGACGTTCTAGAGTTGGCGCCCGGCGGAAGCGAACGGGTGCGACTGGTTGCGAAGTTGCGACTGGTTGCGATGTTGCGAAGTTTAGTAGTCGCCCTACTGGCAACCCTGCTCTCCTCTGCTAGGGAGATCACTACTTGCGCCGATTAGTGTTTTGAGTATGTACATTTTTGGCCATTTTTTTGTTTAAAGAGGGCCACCGTCCTTGGGCTTGGACGACTATTGTCATGTCTATGCTTAATCGATAGCTAATCGTCATATCTACCCAAATCCCCGTGGGGAGACATATCTGTCGGCGGACTCGAATGCTACGATTGTTTTAGTTAGGGATGTCGAAATCGCGCATTTTCACTCTTTTTATTTTTTTTTAATTTGTTGTTCAAGGATCTCTGAAAGTAAATGTGCCGAAATATGCATCTAAGGTAGGCCTACTCACATAGTAAAATTGATAGCTATCTTTCAAAAGATGACTGAGAAAACTACTTTTTTCAATTTTTTTCATAGTGATGATTTTCGTTCAAAAGGGGCCACCGTCCTTGGGCTTGGAGGAATATTGTTATGTTTATGCTTAATCGATAGCTAATCGTCATACCTACCCAAATCCCCGTGGGGAGACATATCTGTCGGCGGACTCGAATGCTACGATTGTTTTAGTAAGTGGGGGTTGCGGGGGAAATCGGCCGATAATCGATGAAGTAAGGCGATATGATGAGCGCGTAATCTGAGATAGCATGCAGTAATTGGTTGTGGATGTAATATAATGTAGCAATAATGTACAAGTCAATTGTAGTTGTTTGATACCGGATGTGGTCATATTTCTTAGAGATTTACAATTTGGGTGCGAACGTTTTACAGAGCATTACAGTATTTCACACTAATTGACGCAATTCCGACTGTGGCCGTTTATCGGATTTGACCACACGCCGAAACGCATAATCTGGGGTAGAACTTGATATAGCATGCAGTAATTAGATTTTGATGTGTAAAATAATAATCAGGAGATCGTCAGCAGTCGTTTGATACCACATTCAGTCGTCTGTGTTCAAAATTTGAAATTCGAGTGATCTCCCTACCTCTGCACAATTATCAACTTTTTTATCTCAAATCGAATAGAAGAAAAAACAAATTTGGTTGAGCGAGCACCCAAATTTTACGTCTTCACCAAAGACAACCGATTGTGCTACTATACGGCCACCCTTAATTTGCAGATTATTACTGTTGATACCAACACCTAATTACTGCATGCTAAATTGAGCCTTCCTCAGATTAGGCCTTTCTGGTAGGTGCTAGTGCGGCCTATTACCCCCGGAAACTACTGTACCTTGACAAAACTTGTTATTGTAAGCCTGAACCAAACTTAAAACTGGGAAAATCTAAGTCTAAATTTGAACCTAGCCGTAAAAGCCTAACAATCAACATAAGCCTATCTTAGCTTCGCACACTAGTCACCGATACATCACCGATTCAATTATACAGGATGCGGCATTTACGCGGATGCCGGCGAAACCGCGCGTAGATTATCATTTTACATTTGGTGATTCGGCGGCGCTCAATTTTCATAATTCCGAGTAGAGTGCGAACAATGCCTGAAAAACCCAATACCCAATACTTGCATAGCTGGGCCAAAAATTGCGTTTCACTGAACAGGTACATTTCTCAGTGATGCAGACAAGAGGTAATTATTTTAGATAAGAACAGGGAAATTAATTACTGATGTCTGTCTAAACTTTTAGTTGATTAACGGAAAAACACCTCATAAACCCAATCATCGATCAACCTTTTCGATTTTTCTAGATTTAATTTTTCAGATAAACATCGTTTTTTTTTCGATTTTACAGGTCCCCACAATTAGTATTGGGTATTGGAGGACAAAAACCCCGATACCCATACCCCGAAAACACCCCCAATACACTCAATACACAGTCGGTGGCATACCCAGAGGGGTGCAGGGTGTGTATACCCCTTTGCGATGGAGGTAGGGAGGAAAAATTTGGCAAAAATATGAGAAATTAATTATGTACTAATACTGTCTATTTTATGCTCAAAATACCTTTTAAATGTGTTTTCGAACCCTAAATTTTCAAAATTTCTCGCCCTGGTGGGGCAACTTCAACATTTTGCACCCGCCTTTGCAAAAACCTGGGTACGCCACTGTACCCAGTACCCAATACCAGTTCGCACTCTAATTCCCAGGTACCTTAAAATATTTGAAAACTGACCGAATAGACAGAGAAATCATTTCGGAAGATAAATATACACCCACCTACCCCACCAACTATTACCTCTAGATATTTCAATCTTTTCGAAAATTGCCTAGTGGTTAATTTACATGCTACATACTGTCTTTACTTCGATTCACTAAACATAAGCACAAGTCATAATGAAATTAAGTCAAGTTTTTAACAAAAAATCTTAATATCAAATCAAAAAAGTACTCTCCATCACAATAAGCTTGGTGCGTCTGAGTGCGTCTT
The DNA here is from genome assembly GCA_030248155.1 of Sabatieria punctata. Classification (NCBI taxonomy): domain Eukaryota; kingdom Metazoa; phylum Nematoda; class Chromadorea; order Araeolaimida; family Comesomatidae; genus Sabatieria; species Sabatieria punctata. The sequence goes on from JASANB010001652.1 coordinate 27,836, forward strand.
AAGTTAGACTGACAGTACTTGTCCATCTCTTCATAATACTCCTTCATACAGAACAGTAAATATTTGATTAGCATAATCCAAAGAATAAGTGAGAACAAAAGAAAACACACTATTTCCAGTCGTCTTACAAGTCGAAGCCACAAATTTGCATTTGCTTCTTTCGACTGTTTGCTCTCTAAATCTTCCAAGATATAATTCAGCAAATCGCGAATTATGCAAATCTCTCTTCTCAAGTGACGGTAGAATTTTGATGGTTCAGTTTTGTGAGTAGGCAGCAGTTTCTCTAGTAATGGAGACGGCTTTACCATTGGAGTCGTAAGAAAAAAGATTTTGGCCAGCCATTTGGGCATCCGAATGCCTTTTGGTGCGTTGTTCTGCAGAATTATTAAGAGACTGGCGCACACCAGAGAACAACCGACTGCAATGGTCTGCTTTATGAAGAAAACGTCTGAAAATTTGAATAATAATTATTATTAAGAGTTAGCTAGCTAAAGTCCATGTAAAAATGATTGGCGGTGGCGGAAAAAAGCGATTTTCTCGAAAACTTTCTTCAAGACCCCAAACTTTTTTTATATCAATCGATAGCAAATTACAAGTGCTACAATATGCGAACGTCAAATCAAAGGTTCCACGCAGTTTTGTATGTGTTTTTCGGGAAAAACGAATTTTCGGCAAAATCAAGTTTTTATAGAAGAGTCAAATCGACAAGCGGACTCCAGATTCTTATTCTACGTGCAATTGCGAGTTCGCTGATATATACATGTTTGGGGATTTTCAAATTAGTTTTCGGGAAAAACGCGTTTTTCGGAAGGGTGTGCGAGTCAAAAAATTGTCTGCGATCCGTTTTACTATGGAAAATTGCCCAACATTTTTCAAATTTGACCCAAACGGTATAAACGGCCTGAAAACCGGCTCATATTCACGAGTCAAACTTAATTTTGGTCCATAGAATCCATTTGTGCGGTCCGTTTGGCGCTATGTGGTCGCGTTTTCCAGTTATTTTCATTTTAATTGTTTTTTGCAAAATTTTGTCTGACTGGAGCAGCTACTGTGAGTCTCTTCAGATGTTGCTCAAAATGTAACTCCTGGGGTAATTTTAGATGGTGAATTCATTTCTGTCACCTAGAACTCCGTCAGGTTACTGAAAACCTAACTTTCGAGCACCCCCTATTTGGTATGATATTTTAGCAATCTGTCTTTGACATCTTTGCTTGTTAAAAGAACACTGATTAATGATTACGCCATCAAGTGACTCCAGTCTCATGTCTAACGTTATAGAGAAGCAAGTTCTTGCCCAAGGTATATCCTAATCTGCGCAAGTTTCGCTCTGAATACTAATTTGCGCAACAGCTAAAATCAGCTTCCTTCATAACTGGTATCATATGATAAGCACATAAATCGACTCTAGAGTCTTCAATGACTCTAATAATACTTTGGTTACTGTTCTAGCTAAAAAGGTTGCAGTGTTATGGCCGGTCAAAGTTGATGGTCAAATGGGCCATTTTTGGCAATTTCAGTCAACTTTGATCGGTCATAACACTGCAACCTTTTCAGCTAGAACAGTAACCAAAGTATTATTAGAGTCATTGAAGACTCTAGAGTCGATTTATGTGCTTATCTTATCATCCCAGTTATGAAGGAAGCTGATTTTAGCTGTTGCGCAAATTAGTATTCAGAGCGAAACTTGCGCAGATTAGGATATACCTTGGGCAAGAACTTGCTTCTCTATAACGTTAGACATGAGGCTGGAGTCACTTGATGGCGTAATCATTAATCAGTGTTCTTTTAACAAGCAAAGATGTCAAAGACAGATTGCTAAAATATCATACCAAATAGGGGGTGCTCGAAAGTTAGGTTTTCAGTAACCTGACGGAGTTCTAGGTGACAGAAATGAATTCACCATCTAAAATTACCCCAGGAGTTACATTTTGAGCAACATCTGAAGAGACTCACAGTAGCTGCTCCAGTCAGACAAAATTTTGCAAAAAACAATTAAAATGAAAATAACTGGAAAACGCGACCACATAGCGCCAAACGGACCGCAAAAATGGATTCTATGGACCAAAATTAAGTTTGACTCGTGAATATGAGCCGGTTTTCAGGCCGTTTATACCGTTTGGGTCAAATTTGAAAAATGTTGGGCAATTTTCCATAGTAAAACGGATCGCAGACAATTTTTTGACTCGCACACCCTTCCGAAAAACGCGTTTTTCCCGAAAACTAATTTGAAAATCCCCAAACATGTATATATCAGCGAACTCGCAATTGCACGTAGAATAAGAATCTGGAGTCCACTTGTCGATTTGACTCTTCTATAAAAACTTGATTTTGCCGAAAATTCGTTTTTCCCGAAAAACACATACAAAACTGCGTGGAACCTTTGATTTGACGTTCGCATATTGTAGCACTTGTAATTTGCTATCGATTGATATAAAAAAAGTTTGGGGTCTTGAAGAAAGTTTTCGAGAAAATCGCTTTTTTCCGCCACCGCCAATCATTTTTACATGGACTTTAGTTTAGTTAGTCAGTCAGTTGGCCGTTTGGTGTGTCAGTCGGGTTTGTTTTTGTTTTCGTTCGTTCGTTCGTTCGTTCGTTCGTTCGTTCGTTCGTTCGTTCGTTCGTTCGTTCGTTCGTTCGTTCGTTTGTTAATCAGATCAGCAGAACAAAGCCAAAATTAACACAACCTACTCATCAACGGCACAGGATCCGAGGAATATGGTATAATGTCTTCCACCATCATAAGGATGACCTGGCAGGCCAAAATCGAAGTCATTCCCAAATCGAACTTGTTGATTCTGCTTCCACGGCTGTCCGAAACATCAAAGAGGCCCATATAAGTCATTTGAATTACAATCACTGCCGGAACCAATAATACATTAGCCCAGAATCCCGGTTTTCGCACCAAAACAACTTCAAAATGCAATTTCATGAAACAGCGATCTGATGAATCTAAATAGTTGAGAGATTAAAAAGCTTTTCCAGGACGTACTCCTTACTATCTATGGCATCAATATAGCAATGTTTTTCATCTACAGCTTGCATGAAAATCATGGACCAAGCCAAATTTTCGCGCAATTCTATAGTTTCGTTGTTGTAAATGTACATCAGTTCGTCTTGATCATAAACCCAAGAGCCCAAGCTTATATTGCATCTTTGAATATCCCAAGGGAAAGCCCTCATTTGCATTGTACAACTGGAGTGGTAGAGAGCCATATAATTTTTGACCATCATTCCAGTGTATTTTGACTGATTTTCATCCCAGACTGTGAAGATAAGTATGGGCTGAGTTATTGTCTCTACATCTTTAACATCTAAATGAGCCCTGAAACTGTCCTTTGTTGGTAACAATTCAAATACGACCATTTTTTCACCGGGTCCCTTTAATTTGTCAAACTTGAAAACTACAACAAAGTTTTTAGTGATTTTTAGCCCAAAAATTACTACCGTATAGTGCTGTTTATAGTACCCGGGTACTATATATGGCACTTAGGGTTTTGCGGAAATAAAAGTGAATCAATTTATAGTACCCGGGTACTATATATGGCACTCTACAAATCTGCTCTATAAGCACCTAACAATAGTATGTGAAATTTCTTGCTAAAATTACGGTCTGCTTGTCAAGAATAGGTTCTTTACTTACATCAGAACCTCTATGATTGCATTATCTACTGTTTTTGTTCGCACAAACAATGTTTACCACCAAAAATCCTATAACGTTCGGACATTTTGTATTAATAACTGCTCACTGTAGAATAAAAATCTGTCTCCATTTATAGTACCCCGGGTACTATAAATGGCACTAAGTGCCGTTTATAGTACCCGGGGTACTATAAATAGGGGGGTACTATGAACAGCACTATACGGTACTAGTTTTTGCACTCAATCGTCAAATTCATAGGTTGATGTTGGTATTCGATTTATTCCTGCACTATGTTACTATTGCATTACGAGTTGTAGTGAAAGGTATCTGGCTGCCAGACTCTGTCCCTCTCTTGCTGCAAGTTTTTGACCCCACCATATTCATTTGGGGACCACCCAAGTCGGTCGTCAAACCAGACTTCTGTGAGCGAGAATCGGGTGCGTAGCTCTTGGATTTTGCTTATCTGAAGCATATAAACATGACATTGTACAAACAGAAGTAGACACTGACTGTATGACGCTAAAGCTTTAAATAAAATGATGATGACAAATTACAAAACAATCAACCAATCCAACATAAAGTTGTAATTTCTTTAAATGAAATTTCGCAGAACATCATGAAACATCACAATCTCTCTGCTGAAACTCAAACCAAACACTACTAATCTAACTCCCAAAGCGAACTCAACCATGTGAAACCTAAACAGAAGCTCAACAAATCTAAAGTTCAAACCCAAAACCTAAACATAAACCCAACCAACGTAAAGCCAAGCCCAAATCAGAAGTATAAACCCGACCATACATGTAACAAGGGGGTCTGGGGTCTACCCACCCCACTTAGGCCACATGAAGTACAATGTAATTGTTCGGCAAGTATTTAATGAATAAGTTTAACGTAACTACGCAACACTTACAACATCCAGCAAATGTTCCGGTCTTGCGTGCAGCCACACCGGCATACGATGGCTGTCTGGCCTCAGTTCTTTATGATAATTGCTCTCATTAAACAGTTGTTTAATTAGTTCAGATTGATAATTCACAAGTTCAGTTTCGACTGCATGCATTTTAAAGAGAAGTGGCAAGACTAAAGCGATCTTAAGAAAATTCGTCATTATTACTTCAAACAGACAGACACCTTACCAAGTGTGTGTGACACAAAGTTGGAAACCAGTTTTACTGAACGGAATGAATTAGCGGTTTAATAAAAACAAAACCGGTTTATTGCATGCATCTTGGGTTCGGGAACACCGTTAGGTTAGCTGAAAAAGTTTACTGCAGTTTTGTTTACTAGCAACCAACAAAACATCTACCTTGTATATCAAACCAATTCAACTGTTTCTGGCGACTGTACTTTTGAACCGCCCCCAAAACCTTTTCCAAAGTTATTTCCATTATGTCACCTCCCAGACCAAAAAGAATGTCCAAAAAAGGCTCCACAATTCCGCTTGAATGTGGGTCTGTTTTTTCTCTGAAATTATGAAAATTTTCCAAAAAATTACACAACATTAGTATCCTACAAACTACACCTGAAACAGGTGGCATTGACGGAAACCAGGTTCAAATGAACCGCTGCGAATGCATTTTTCAGTCTGATCCGATACACAGATTCTAAATTCTTCGATTGCGAGCTGTTCAAATTGTTGAAGTCCGGCAGCCAAGGAGTTCCGTAGTCAAAGAAGTTCAAGAACGATTCAGCACAAGTGTTTAGTTGGGCATTTGTTTGAAGTAACACAAACATCGATGCGCAAAGGACTGCACAGTAGAAATTCAAAGTCATTTTTGCTCTGAAATGCGCTATATTTTAGGCTAAGCGGGCGTGCAAAAATTACGTAATGGTATTTTTGCCCATTTTCGGACCCCCCCTCCCCCTGATAATCGCCCGTAATAATTTCCTGCCCCCCTCCCCTAATTACGTAATAATTTGGCTACCCCCCCCCGAAATTTCAATTTTTTTTAAGAGTTAGAGCCGAAGTTTTTGCGTTCAATTCTATGTAAAATGACGTTCTTATTTAAATAGCATCTGTATACAGTAATAATTGATAATTTTCTTAGTTTTCTTTTATATAGAAGCCCGCAATCATTGGGTGACCTTTTGTTAAAGATCAAACCAAAGTGTTTTATAATGGATTTTAGGGCTGCTGCCATATCATTTTACTGATAATCGAATTTTATAAAAGCCAGGGAAAAGTCAGGGAATTTGGTGTCCAATCAGGAAAAAAATTTGATAGCAGCAGAATCATCTCTCGCCCAAAGATACCTGACCCACCCTGATCCAGAGCTTTACACACCACCCTTTTGAAAATGGGACTTCTGAGTTCTGACTTTCCACAACTACTACTGTACAACTTGAAATTTTACGCTCAGAATACCGTTTAAATGCGTTTTTCAGAGCCAGTTTTTAAAAACTTCTCACACTTGTTAGAATGTTCTCACTCTGATTGGTCAGGGGAATTTTTGACTTTGGTCAGGGAATTTTGCTCGAAAAAGCCGCACCAACCCTGTAAAAGATAGAGTCGATAAGTGCTATACCCTTATAAACTCTTAATAAGATGTCAAATGTGACTGTTGCCGTTTAGCATTTTAAAAATTGGTAACCACTGACTTAAACGGTAGTTACCTTCTCTAATCTAAACGTTGATCTAAGTGAAATTGAGAAAATGTAAGCCAAATGGCTCAAATCGAGACTACATGTACTGTACGTCAAAACAATTAAAGTTATGGCCACTTGAGTGATTTCTGCACTTCAAAAAATTACGTAATGAAGTCGTCAACCCCCCTCCTCCCACCGTAATGATTAGTAATCTTTTGGCGAACCCCCCCTCATGCGATTACGTAATTTTTGCACGCCCCCTAAGTGGCCATGTGTATGGGAAAAAATGAAAACGTTCTCTGATAAACTCAGTAAACAGGCACAACACTAAGAGAGAGCATCCGATTCTAGTAAAAATTCTACCTTTCTTGGTATTTTCCACAAACCTTTGCACTTTTTAAAGCGACTAAAGTTACCTTAGCTGTTATGCCTCTTCTTTTTTCTTCACTGAACGTCTCTCTATATTGACTCTACAAACCGGTACTTGATAAGCTATTGTTACTGTTTCGTAATACCTTATCTAAACTACTACCAGACAAAGCACATTTGTTATTTGTAACATAATAAAACACTCATTTTAAGCTTCAGAAGGAGCTCCAAACATGTCGACGTATCTTTTACTCTTCGCAAGCCTATTAGCCACCATTTACGGTTACCCGTTAGGCTCCGAACTGAGTTCAACAGTAAATTTTTGCGTTGAAAATTACGCCTGGGTCTATGCGCGAGTTTTCTCTTGCGAAAAATTTTGGTACCAATGCGAATCGTGTGACGGAAATTCGGGAAAGCCAGGAGTCGGTTGTTGGAAGGAAAGAGCAGGAATCAATGGAGTTGGTGGGTTTATTTAATAATTGCTTATAATTCCAGACAAGATTTACTGTAAAACTGCTCTTCTCGTTGCAGTTTAGCTGAAACATTCGTTTTAGCGTGAAAAACTTGTTTTTGTAAAAATCTCTGGCTTGTAAACGAAAATATTGTGCATATTGTATCGTGTGTTTTAGTGGGAAACACGGCCTATTTCGAGAATTATGAAGTGGGAACGAAAATAATGATTGATGACACAACGGCTGAGGTGAAGCAAGGTCCAATCACCATACAAGGAAATTTCAGTGTCTTCACTGTTCGATTAGACGGCACTGCTGGCTTAGTGGATAGTTCCATCTTTTTTAACGTCAACCATTGTGTGCATTAGGTGTTGGAGTCAATAATAAATTTGTTCGCTATAATTTATTATGCATGTCTAGTAGCTATAGACAGAGCGCTGCTAAGGGATATCACTAACTAACTACAACACAACTAGCAATCGGTAGCAACCATGGCTAGTACAACTACAGTCATAGCTGTTAGCTAGGTGACATTAGTAGTCCGATGTCGGTAAATCCCTTTGACTGATCTCTGAGGCCGAGACGAGAGAGGAGATTGGTGGGTAGAGATGAGATGGTGAAATGGGCAACAAAGCAATTGAGGCTCAATCGTTTTTGCTCGATTAAAACTGTAAGACTAGATTACCATTTCTTAATACTTTATTGTTTTGTAAACAGAATAACTAACAAACAACAACACATAACTGTAACGAATTTTGTATTCTTACTATTTAGTTATCTAATCGTGTGGATAAAGTGTACATATGTACCTTTCATTGGATATCGATTGCGGTATAATTGGCGCTGGCCCGGCGCGTCTGTTTAAGCCATGTCGCCTGGTCAACTTTTTGTTAAGTCAGTTTAGTAAATCTAGCTTCTGAATAAACTAAACCCTTCGTACAGTTGAATTTCGAAACCCTAAACGGCTGTCTGAAATACACCAGCCCTAACAGTACTAGAACGAACGAACGAACGAACGAACGAACGAACGAACGAACGAACGAACGAACGAACGAACGAACGAACGAACGAACGAACGAACGAACGAACGAACGAACGAACGAACGAACGAACGAACGAACGAACGAACGAACGAACGAACGAACGAACGAACGAACGAACGAACGAACGAACGAACGAACGAACGATTTAAACACGCTGTAAAGCGAAACCCGTTTATATTACTGTCGATCAGGTATCGGGTAGATATCAGGTATACTATACCTGATCAATATCTACCCGATACCTGATGGAGTACTTTGAACCATACCTACCTTATTCTGGGTATTTTTGGTCTGAAATAGGTACATGTACCAGGTACAAAACAAACGGGATTAAACGCTAGTTTAAAGGCTAACTTTTCAAAATTTTCCTGTTCCCTGTTTAACCTGTTTTTCCTGTTCCCCCTTTTTAACCATGGCCGAACAAGAAAGAAATCTCAAGAAAGGGTTGCACTTGCTTTGCAAAATCCTGGTAAGCCATTGACTAGAGGGACGTACTGGTAAAACGGGTTTGCAAGAAGGTTTAGTCTCTGACTGGCGAAGATCAAGACCACAAGAGATGGATGTGCAAAGCGATTCTGCAACCCTGCAATAATTTTGAAAGCGTGTTTTTAGCATTTTATGTAGTTTCATGACGAACAAATCCTAAAACGACTGTAACTAAACTGATTTAATTGCCCTTCGAGCCTAAATTAGCATTTTGAGCGATTTTTCAGCTAAAATGCGGACTTTAACTTTTATGGCAAAATAACTGATACCTACGTGTAATACTGTAGCTCATCTGATACCTGTATTTTTGTGAATACCTACCTACCTGATACCTGATTGAGTATTTTCGAAATACCT
>JASANB010001653.1:0-70258 GCA_030248155.1 Sabatieria punctata
AAAATCGGGGCTCGGGGTAGTGAGGGGTGAGATGGAATCGGTTAATAGGTTCAAGAGTTATGGGTCCCCAAAGTTGGTTGGAGCGTCACTTTTTTCGGGAGCGCTGTTTGTTTCACTATGGATTTTGTAAGCGTGTTTTGTTTATTAAAATTTCTTCCGCACCATGGGGAGGTTTTGGCGGGAAATTTGGATTGTTGTAACGTTCTGGCATAGGTGGTTAGATGTAGGATTCGCCCTGCTGTCTCCTTGCGACAATAAATTGAATATGGAGGGGTGTTACCCTTACTTAGGGTACTTTCCATTGTTGTAGCGTTCCCCCAGGAATGATTGATTCTTGTGTAGGGCTAGATGTAGGCTTCGCCCTGCTGTCTCATTGGCACAATTATTGTGTATGGAGGGGGTGTTACCCTTACTTGGGGTACTTTCCATTGTTGTAGCGTTCCCCCAGGAATGATTGATTCTTGTGTAGGGCTAGATGTAGGGTTCGCCCTGCTGTCTCATTGGCACAATTATTGTGTATGGAGGGGGTGTTACCCTTACTTGGGGTACTTTCCATTGTTGTAGCGTTCCCCAAGGAATGATTGATTCTTGTGTAGGGCTAGATGTAGGGTTCGCCCTGCTGTCTCCTTGCAACAATAATTGAATATGGAGGGGGGTGTTACCCTTACTTAGGGTACTTTCCATTGTTGTACTGTTCCCCCAGGAATGATTGATTGCTGCGTAGGGCTAGCTGTTGGGTTCGCCCTGCTGTCTCCTTGTGACAATAATTGAATATGGAGGGGGTGTTACCTTTACTTAGGGTACTTTCCATTGTTGTACTGTTCCCCCAGGAATTATTGATTCTTGCATGGTGCTAGATGTATTGTTCGCCCTGCTGTCTTGTTGGCACAATTATTGTGTATGGAGGGGGCGTTACCCCTACTTGGGGTACTTTCCATTGTTGTAGTGTTCCCCCAGGAATGATTGATTCTTGCGTGGGGCTAGGTGTACAGTTCGCCCTGCTGTCTTGTTGGCACAATTATTGTGTATGGAGGGGGCGTTACCCCTACTTGGGGTACTTTCCATTGTTGTAGTGTTCCCCCAGGAATGATTGATTCTTGCATGGGGCTAGATGTATGGTTCGCCCTGCTGTCTTGTTGGCACAATTATTGTGTATGGAGGGGGCGTTACCCCTACTTGGGGTACTTTCCATTGTTGTAGTGTTCCCCCAGGAATGATTGATTCTTGCGTGGGGCTAGATGTAGGGTTCGCCCTGCTGTCTCATTGGCACAATTATTGTGTATGGAGGGGGTGTTACCTTTACTTAGGGTACTTTCCATTGTTGTACTGTTCCCCCAGGAATTATTGATTCTTGCATGGGGGTAGATGTAGGGTTCGCCCTGCATGTCTCGTTGGCACAATTATTGTGTATGGAGCGGGTGTTACCCTTACTTGGGGTACTTTGCATTGTTGTAGCGTTCCCCCAGGAATGATTGATTGTTGAGTAGGGCTAGATGTAGGGTTCGTTCTGCTGTCTCGTTGCAACAATAGTTGAATATGGAGGGGTGTTACCCTTACTTAGGGTACTTTCCATTGTTGTAGCGTTCCCCCAGGAATGATTGATTCTTGCGTGGGGCTAGATGTAGGGTTCGCCCTGCTGTCTCATTGGCACAATTATTGTGTATGGTTGGGTTGTTACCCTTACTTGGGGTACTTTCCATTGTTGTAGTGTTCCCCCAGGAATGATTGATTCTTGTGTAGGGCTAGATGTTGGGTTCGTCCTGCTGTCTCCTTGCAACAATAATTGAATATGGAGGGGTGTTACCCTTACTTAGGGTACTTTCCATTGTTGTACTGTTCCCCCAGGAATGATTGATTGTTGCATAGGGCTAGCTGTTGGGTTCGCCCTCCTGTCTCCTTGTGACAATAATTGAATATGGAGGGGGTGTTACCCTTACTTAGGGTACTTTCCACTGTTGTAGCATTCCCCCAGGAATGATTGATTCTTGTGTAGGGCTAGATGTAGGCTTCGCTCTGCTGTCTCGTTGGCACAATTATTGTGTATGGAGGGGGTGTTACCCTTACTTGGGGTACTTTCCATTGTTGTAGCGTTCCCCCAGGAATGATTGATTCTTGTGTAGGCCTAGATGTAGGCTTCACCCTGCTGTCTCGTTGGCACAATTATTGTGTATGGAGCGGGTGTTACCCTTACTTGGGGTACTTTCCATTGTTGTAGCGTTCCCCAGGAGTGACTGATTCTTGTGTAGGGCTAGATGTAGGGTTGGTCCTGCTGTCTTGTTGGCGCAATGATTGAGTATGGAAGGGGTGTTACCCTTACTTAGGGTACTTTCCATTGTTGTAGTGTTCCCCCAGGAATGATTGATTGTTGGGTGGGGCTAGATGTAGGGTTCACCCTGCTGTGTCATTGGAACAATAATTGAGTATGGAGAGGGTGTTACCCTTAGTTAGGGTACTTTACATTGTTGTAGTGTTCCCTCTGGAATGATTGATTGTTGTGTAGGGCTAGGTGTATGGTTCACCCTGCTGTCTGTTTGGCACAATGATTCAGTATGGAGGGGGTGTTACTGTTAGTTAGGGTACTTTCCATTGTTGTACTGTTCCCCCAGGAATGATTGATTCTTGCATGGGGCTAGATGTAGGGTTCGGCCTGCTGTCTCGTTGGCACAATAATGAGCCCCTCGCATGACAGGACCGAATGTTATGACTTTTTGTGCTGGGACACCAACCAGGAAGACTTGTCATCGGTAAGAAGTGCGCCAAATTCAAATCACTCAGGTACTGGCACCTTCTACTGAATCTAAATTGTCTTCAGCCTCCACGCCACCTCTGCCATTCGCTGCCTTCCAGATCGTATTAGAACCACTTCGATCATCTAGCCTGCCACTCATGATTCGGATGTCATCGATCTTCGCTGAAGTACTGTCCCGAGAATCGGTCGATTCAGAGTGGAAGAACGTGAAACTGCCGATTTTCCTTCAGCTTTCCACGATTCCCACTCTTCTATCTTCTGTAGTTCTTCGACATGCTCTCTCCTTCCAGGCACACCACTTTGATCCACTTCAAATCGCCCTGCTGAAGTACTATCCCGAGAATCGGCCGATTTGGAGTGGAAGAAGCTGAAGCTGCTGATTTTCCTTCAGCTTTCTATTGTTTTAAGTCTTGTAGCTTCCATACTGCTTTGATACCTTCTGGGCCTCCAGCCACACCTCTTCTGATCCACTTTGAATCGTCCTGCCAAAGTACTGCCCCACAATTGGCCGATTTTGGAGTGGAAAATGGTGAAGCTGCCGATTTTGCTTCCGCTTTGCGTTATTTTAACTCTTGTAGATTCTGTACTGCTTAAAATAGAAAATTTGCGTCACATATGCTTACTACAGCATCCAATCCGATCGGGGCCATCATATTCAGACTAAGCTAAGCGAGAGCGTTTGATTGAGTACCTACATGCCCATGTTACGACGCAGCGTTAGAAAGTTAGAAAATTTGCATAAAAAAATTGCATATTCAAAATGTCAATATGCAAATTTTCGAACTTTTTAACGCTGCATCGTAACATAGGCATGTAGGTACTCAATCAAAAGCTCTCGCTTAGCTAAATCTGAATATGATGGTCCCGATTGGATAGGATACTGTAGTAAACACATGTGATGCAAATTTTCTAACTTTGCAACATAACACTGCTTCCTAAGATACACAGTGTAGAATTTGCAGATTACAGTGTCAAACAGACTTGTCTAATGAGAGCTTTAAGTTAAGTGCAATAACTCATAGGTTAGGAAGCAGTGTTACAAAGTTAGAAAATTTGCGTCAAATATGCTTACTACAGCATCCGATCCGATCGGGGCCATAATATTCAGACTTAGCTAAGCGAGAGCTTTTGATTGAGTACCTACATGCCTATGTTATGACGCAGCGTTAGAAAGTTAGAAATTTGCATAAAAAATTTGCATATTCAAAATGTCAATATGCAAATTTTCTAACTTTTTAACGCTGCGTCATAACATAGGCATGTAGGTACTCAATCAAAAGCTCTGGCTGAGCTAAGTCTGAATATGATGGTCCCGATTGGATCGGATGCTGTAGTAAGCATATTCGATGCAAATTTTTTAACTTTGTGACACTGCTTGCTAACATAGGCGTTATTACGATTTGAAGTAGATCGAAGTGGTGTGGCTGTAAGGAGAGAGCATGTTGAAGAAGTACAGAAGCTAGAAGAGTGGGAATCGTGGAAAGCTTAAGGAAAATCGGCAGCTTCACCTTCTTCCACTCCAAATCGGCCGATTCTTGGGATAGTACTTCGGCGAAGATGGATGACGTGCGAATCGTGAGTGGCGGCTAGATGATCAAAGTGGTTCTAATACGATCTGGAGGGCACCAAATGGCAGGGGTGGCCTGGAGGCTGAAGACGATTTAGATTCAGTAGAAGGTGCCAGTACTTGAGTGATTTGAATTTGGCGCACTTCTTACCGATGACAAGTCTTCCCAGTTAGGGTCCCAGCACGAAAACTCACAACATTCGGTCCTGTCATGCGAGGGGCTCATTGAATATGGAGGGGGTGTTACCCTTACTTAGGGTACTTTCCATTGTTGTACTGTTCCCCCAGGAATTATTGATTCTTGCGTGGGGGTAGATGTAGGGTTCGCCCTGCTGTCTCATTGGCACAATTATTGTGTATGGATGGGGTGTTGCCCTTACTTGGGGTACTTTCCATTGTTGTAGTGTTCCCCCAGGAATGATTGATTGTTGTGTAGGGCTAGATGTAGGGTTCACCCTGCTGTTTTGTTGGCACAATGATTGATTATGGAGGGGGTGTTACCCTTACTAGGGTACTTTCCATTGTTGTAGTGTTCCCCATGGAATGATTGATTGTTGTGTAGGGCTAGATGTAGGGTTGGCCCTGCTGTGGCGTTGGTAGAATGATTGAGTATGGAGGGGTGTTAACTTTACTTGGGTTAGTTTCCACTCTTGAGCTCTCATTTAGCTCAGTTCAAGTATGATGGTGCTGAGTGGATTGCAAGTGTAGTGTGCAAATTTTGCAAGTTTTTGCAAGTGTAATGTGCAAATTTTGTAACTTTTTAAACCTGCTTTGTAACATAGACGTTATTGTAGTTAAATTGGAGATTTTGATTAGCTGAGTGGGAATATGATAGTGGCACTGGTAATCCATATGCAGTGTCATTCTAGGAGGCAATGTTTTGGCACCACCACTGAACACGCAGATGGAGCGTACGATTTCATCATGTATCAGCCACTTTACGCCCTTTATGGTACTGGCACGATATAAGGTGCCGGTACCTATAGTAAGCCCCCGACGTTTGAGGACTGTCGTAGTACTATAATATATGGTGGCGGGATTCGTCCACTGTGACGGTATGGTACAACTTCATTCAAATTTCGTACCATATATGGTAGTCATACCATAGGATGCATGTAGGATATATGGTACCAGTACCCGTGGTCATGGGTAGGGGTCCCATATATGGTGCTAGTACCATAAACAGCATAAGCTGCCTCATGGTGTAAGGCCTCTGTGGTGAACGTGGAGGCCGTTGGGCTCTGTAAGCGGCCAGTGCTGATCGGAGCTTCAAGAAGCTAATAAAAGTTTCGGAAATCTCGGCAAAGTTCCACTTTGCCTCGCAAAGTGGCAGGGTGCTTAGTTTTTGGATTACGTACAGTCGAGCATAAAAGGATCGGAAACCTATTTAGGCCTAATGGTGCTTACAGTATGGCCAAGAAATAATCCTATAGTATGAGGGATTCTTCAAAAGCTTACCTTAAATAATCTAACAAAACATTTAAGAGTAAAAAAATTTACGATTGCACTGTCTAATTTTTGAGTAAGAGTAAAGAAGGTGGCCTAAAAACTAAATCCGGCGTTCGGGTCCACCTTTCTGATTCTGTGGTAACAATTTAAAATTGGTGTTGAAATATAGCCGTTTTGTGAATTAACTTGAACGCCGGATTTAGTTTTTAGGCCACCTTCTTTACTCTTACTCAAAAATTAGACAGTGCAATCGTAAATTTTTTTACTCTTAAATGTTTTGTTAGATTATTTAAGGTAAGCTTTTGAAGAATCCCTCATACTATAGGATTATTTCTTGGCCATACTGTAAGCTTGAGAGATTGGCTCCTGAAAACGTTCTTCTTTTCTTAGGCATCGGATCGAAAATTTTTCAAATCGACTTTCTAGCTCAATCAAGAGGGGCTAACATTTCGGCTGATTTGATGCGTGCGTACGGTACGGCTACTAGAAAAGGAAGCTGAGCTTATGTTGTCGAAATCTATGAAGAGTTCTGTTTTTGACACTCCGCAAGCAAGCCACTTGCTGTAATTTGTTCTGATAATTGTCAGTTTTACTTACTTTCATAAAACTTTAGTTTGATTTGCGATCATAAAAACTTTGACAAGTCTTTGAAGGGGCGGAGTTACGAACAACAGCGTTACTCGGTTCGGTGGTGACTGGTTCGTTTTCCAAATGGGCGGAGTTTGGATTACAAGCGTAGAACGGTCCTTGATGATGATAGGTCGTTTGTCTGTTATAAGCAGATAGTCATGTCATCCTAGTGGCGGATTAGTTTCGCGGTCGTTATATTTGCGTTAACGTGGAATGAAATAACTCTTAAAAGGTTTTTTACAAAAAAACCATTTTGCATACTACAATGTACTTAATTATTGGACAAGCAATTCCTAAAGTGTATGTATAAGAGTTGGGAAAGTAATTGAAAAGTCTTCACTTTTGTTTACTCTTACAGGCGTGTTTGAACATGTCTTGTTATCGATTGAGTTCACATCATTGCAGATTTTCGGTAATATCGAATCGGCGCTGGGGGAATCGGCGCTCGGCGCTCGGCGAGAAAATACGGTAGCGCTAATGCGGGAAAAGCTTGCGCTTGGGCTAAAATATGGAATTATACACCAGTAACCAGCTGCGCGAGTTTAACATGTTCCCCCCTCTACATAATACAGACGGCCTTAAGGCGGATTTATACTTCTGCCATCATTATGGCATGGCACTGGCCAATAGGCGGTGTTTTTTGACAGAATTTTTCTTCCTACCTCCACCGCAAAGGGGGGTGTACCCACCCTACACCCCCGTGGATCGCCACTGGCTAAAAGTGCTAAAAGACTATACGGTACTTGTTCAGAATAAATAAAGACGTAATGTTTTTCTGACGTGCAAATACAATGTACATTTTAGGAACTAAAATGATCTATTTGTACCTACTGTAACACACCTGTCTAACGTTGAGTTGGTAACATTTACTTGGCTGAACGAATCGGATAAACTGAATTCAGTGGGTGAAGCTAAGTTTTCTGCTGAACGCGCTTTAGCTTCCAACATTTTCACTGGAGAAAGCACACTGTCATCTCTAAAAAAATGATATGCACTACTTATACAGTCTGCACTTAACGCCGTTTATGGTACCCCTACCCATGACCATGGGTGCCGGTACCATGTACGTATGCATGGGTGTGTCACGGCCGAGACGATGGGAAGTAGTCGACACAAAGCCCAACACAGGCCGTCGAAAGTCAGCAATGGCAAGTAGATAAATGGGGACCAAACCTTAGCTGTCTTGCACACACTGACAGCAAAAGGGGAGGGTTGTTGTTAAGGAGGCTGCCGGACCTTGTGTCTCTTCCTGCTCTATAGCAGTTGGCTACTCCGAGTCCGAAAGGACAACAAGTTACAACAACAACAAATGTATGGCATGAAATATGAATGAAGTGGTACCATATATGGCACCGGTACAGGTACCAATTCGAAGGTAAAGGTACCATATATATGGTGCTACATAGCCTAGGTACCGGTATATAAAAAGGTGCCAGTACCATAAACGGCGTTAGTGTCTGAGTGTTATACACATACAAGTCAAATACAATGTAGACAGCAATAATTTATCTCATGACGATGGAAACGCCTATCATCACTACTTCAAAACTGTGAACAAAACCGGGCTAGGTGTAGCTGGGGGAATCAGGGAACGTCAGAAATGGACTATATATTAAGTTTCTTATGAGTATATGCCTCCGGAACGTGCCCTATACTGATGCGTTCCTCTAGGGGTGTTTTTATATTTGGAAAACAGGCCCTCCGGAGCGTGCCTACAAGAGTATACTGATGCGTCTCTAGGGGTTCTTTTATATTTGGTGAAACTGGCCCGGGGGCGTGCCCTACGCTGATGTAGTGATAGTGATCATTAGACTCGTCAGGCGAAGCGCTTTCAAATGATATATAGCATGCCCACTTGGAAATTTTGGAATTTTGGCAAAAAAATAATCGATAACCGATATTTATCGATAAAACTTGTTAATTTATAATTAATTATGATTACTAAAAACATTAATTTCTGCTTGGGATATGTTGCTGATTTTCCCCCTAGCTACACCTGGTCCCAAAACCGTCTTTACCTTGTTGCCGCCGCAGTAGCTTTGTTAGGCGTGCTACTAGTAACCATCGCAGCATAATTATGCTCGACATCGATTTCGTCGTCAATGTATAGCACTGTTTAATTCATCTTTATTTGATTTACGGACAGAAAAATGCCTAGTAGGTGATAAAAAGCCGTTCCTCTAGAACGGAATGGATCTAAGGCAGCTGTGAAGTTATTATCGGTCTATCCCCTCACTGATGTGGACATTAGAAACTACTGCGGCTTCTGAAGAGTTCGAATCCTTGAATTCAGTCGAGTCCTTGAAGGGTTCTTTACAGTGTATATTGCAAATCAGAAATAATCGTGAGGCAATCCTTCGCACAACGAGAAATTTCGAAAATAATGCGTTTAGAATTTAAATTTCGCGCTGGCTATGGTACCTTAGATGTTCACGCAACAGAAGAATTTAGATTTCCCGCTTCTTAGTATTTTAGATGTTCACGCACCAACTCAAAAATTAGCGCCGAGCGCCGATTCCCCCAGCGCCGATTCGATATTACCAGATTTTCTTTGATTGACAGTGAACAGTCGATTGCCTTGCCCATAGAGTTCTAGATATAATATGGAGGTTTCAGCTGCGCCAACAGGGCATTGACGCGTTCACCATTGTAGGCCAAAGTAGGCCGGCGCTGCCAGCGGCCGCGAGCAGTGTGTTTGTTTTGCGCAGGGGTTTTGCGCCTTGGCAGCAGGCAGCCTAGCTTTCTTTTGGTTAGTAGCAAGTCGATTGCTGTTCGTTTTTTCGCAGATAAAATAATTTTGTGCCTTCTCTCCTCAGACTGACGATAACATGCTCAGCTTCTCTTTCTGCCTAGCTGGCATAGGTAGAGATATCACCTTATTTTAGGTATCTTTTACTGTCTTGCTTTTCGACTGTTATTATTGTCAGCCATCCTACCGTCGCTGCTGGCCGCTGCTCGTCGCTGATCGTCGCTGCTGGCCGCTGCTCGTCGCTGATCGTCGCTGCTGTTGCTGCCAGCCACTGCTGCGGCCGGTCGGTCGGCCGCCAGTGTGTTTTGTTTTGTGTTTGTCAGCAGGCGGCCTCTCCTCTTTCATTCTTTGTTTCCTCCCTCCCTTCGTTAGGCGGCCTCTCTTCTTTCATTCTTTGTTTCCTCCCTTCTTTTGGCGGCCTCTCTTCTTTCATTCTTTGTTTCCTCCCTTCTTTTTAGTGATGACGAGTTGATTGCTGTTCTTTTTTGTCTCAGTTAGAAAGCTTTTAATGACGATATGATGTTCTTGGTTTCCTTGTTGGTAGATAGGTAGATAAGTTCGTTCGTTCGATCGATCGATAGGTAGCTATCTCATATCGAATACTGCCGTTTTCGTTTTCTTGCGAGCGAGCCTCTTTCCAATTTTGTCATTTAATTTTCTCTAGTTGTCTTCTTGAAACTGGCTGGAATGCGGTCATGTGTTTACAGATTAATGACGTGTTAGCGAGGGCTAGTCCGCAGTGTCAACCACGTGCGTGGTGCCCGGTTGCAGCACAGGTTACCGAACGGCAGAGAAAGTGCCAGGTGTGAGTCTGCACTTATTTCCGACTAGTCCATACATGTAACAGGCGATGTGTCAGCGGGGAGGGGAACAGGCTAAAAAACCGCTCAAAAATCACAATTATCAGGCAAAAGTCGAAAATTTTGGCTCAAATACCGCTAAAGACAGTTGCGGTCACGTTTAGCTAGATCGCGGACCCGGTGCCGGTTTTTGTTTTGGAAAACTGGGCCTCCTCGATGCGTACATTGTAGCTTATGCTGATGCGTATCTAGGGCATACATGGGCCGCGGGGGGTTCCGGGGGGTTTGCCCACCACCCAACTCGACCCCCCAAACGACCCCACCCACCCACTTGAAGCCGACTTTTGTTCCTGAGCCCACCCACCAAAATCGCCGCCACCCCTCAGAACCGGCAGGCCCACCCCCACATTTTCTGATTTTGACTACCCCCCAACCCATTTTTCCCTCCCATGTATGATCTAGGGGTTATTTTAGCCTTGAAAAACAGGGCCTCTGGTGCTAGCCTATACTGATGATGCGTATCTAGGGGTTCCTTAAATTTATTCAAACAGGCCCTCCGCTCCGGAGCGTTTTCCGAAAAAAACCAGCACCGGGTCCGCGATTTAGCTCCACGTGTTTCGGTCAGGCAATTTTAGCAATTTCTTTACAGAAAAATCGGAGGGGTTGGTAAAATGTCCCGCCCGTGTTACATGCATAGTTAGTACTTATAACACCGATCGGGGGTTGAATCTCATCCAAAATTTCGGGACGCATCCACCCTTACTAAAAATACATGGACGTTCATGTTCTCAGATGTCAAAATGTACGTTATGCTTGAAACATTTCAGATACTGTCTTGACGAGTTGGGCTACGCTTACGTGGTGTTTGGAAAGTTCTTTTCTGATCCTATCGAGTCCCGGTTTGCTTGGTACCTACAGCTCTCTGAAGGGAACTATTATATCAGTCTCCGCCAACTGCTTGCTCGAACGCAAATGTGATCTTTTATGTCACTGGCGCTCTGGTCAGGTCTTAATCTGCGCAGCTCAACTGCCAAACATTGTCTTCACTGCAATGAACTGTTGCTGGACCCGGACCAGTTCGAGTCCAAAATGCCCCGTCTTGAAAGTGATGCTGGATCGGAGAAGTTTTCTCTGCTTTTGGATCAGGTGAACAGAGGTGGCTTGGTGGTACCCAGCACTGCTGCATTTGGAAAGCCTGGTTTGTCTTGTCTTGCATTCAGAATGACTCCGATCTCAAGAAACGGTTTCTGTCGAATGGAGCTCCCTGCCAGCTGTTCGTCGAGGTTGTGATGCGTCTATTAGAGCAGGATTCCCAGATTCAGGATATTTTGGTGACTGAGCTTCGCTGTATCCATAATCATCACTTTGCCCATAGTCTGGTAACGAAGTTTTTTAACTGTATGTGCAAGAACTTTATGAAAAGTCTAGCTTTTAGTTCCGTAATACCAAGTTCTCAGGCTAAGATTGCTAAGTCAAGACCCTGTTGAGTCAGCTCAGTGGTTCTATTCCATTCCGCAACTTAGTAACTGCAGAATGGTTGTGTGTATTAGTGAGTGTGATAAGTTACTGTACGGTTCATATACTGCTTTATTAATAGCATTACTGTATTCTGGTCATGAATTACAGTTCAGAATGTTAGAACTTGCGTTATCAACTTCTATATTGGTGTTTCTGTCAATTTATTATGTTTGAAGAACGATAAAACTTGTCGCGTTGGACGGCTTCCTTAGTAGTGATTTTGCGTTTTGGCCTACAATGGGTAACGGGTAAAATAAAGTGATCGCTCCATGTGTATCTAGATCTCTATGCCTTGCCTTGCGAGTTTATATCCTGTCTGTAAAGGCGTATTCATACTGTTGTAGAAAAACATCGCCGGGCGATTTTTCTGTAGAAAAACTCGTTTAAAGTATGAAACTCGCCTAAACGCCAGGTCTTTCCCCTGGCGACAAAAATCGACACAAATTTAGTTAAAATAGAACTATTGTTTGTCGCCGGCCTAAAGCTGCAAACTTTGCTGTTTTTGAATTTAATTTAGGCGTATAAACCCCAGGATTGCCATTATTTTTATACCTATACGTAGAGCGCGTGCTCTTCTTCAGGAGCACGTGCAGACGCGATGGACGACTTTTTCTCGGCAAGAAAAAACAGGAATTCGGATCTGCAACTTGTAGTTCGTGAGACAGCTGCTGGACGATCTTTTCCAGGTAAAACAGTCACGCGGGTTAGGTGTAGCTGGGGGGGGGGGGTAAAAATCGGGGAAGGTCACAAATGGACTAACTATATAGCGTGTCTATACTGATGCGCCCTTCTAGGGGTCTTTTTATATTTGGAAAACAGGCCCTCCGCAGCGTGCCTATACTGATGCGTCTCTAGGGGTTCTTTTATATTTGGTAAAATAGGCCCCCGAAATCGTGAATTTATAATTAATTATGATCATTAAACACATTAATTTCTGTCTGGGATCGGTTCCTGATTCCCCCCAGCTACACCTGATCCAGTCAGGCTATTAACGTTTATCTGTGTGTGGGTCATACATGCAACTACAGGGGAGGCCAGGGGTCTGAGGCCAGACCCGTCCGATTTTCTGGCAATTGATTTTTTGAGCAGATTTTCGTGATTTTTTAGAATTTCAGACACGATTTTTTAGCGTTTTTGGTACCTCCCAACGCCCAACCTCTCTCCCCTTGATTTTAGGCTTAAACCCCCCCGCCCGGCGCCAGACCCTCTCACCCTTTGGCTGATTACCTGTTACATGTATGATGTGGGTTGTACATGTCTTTGACTTATTTCTCTTGCCACTTGGGCGTGGCGTGGAGGAACTCTCTCTTCTGCAGCGCTGTTCTCCATCGGTTCCGATTATTTGGGTTTTCTGTAATCGTCCTTCGGTCTTCTCTGAGTACATCCTTCCACCGCGTTCTCGGCCGCGGTTCTACATGTACTCATACATGGGCCGGAAAAATGGGTTTGGGGTAGTCAAAATCCGAAAATTTGGGGGTGGGCCTGCCGATTTGGGGGGGTCGCGGCGACTTTGGTGGGTGGGGTCGTTTGGGGGGGTCGAGCCCAAGTTGGGGGGTGGGCAAGCCCCCCAGACCCCCCGGCCCATGTATGCATGTACTTGAGTGTTATTGTACATTGCAGTTCATATGAGATCAGACCCGGATGCCTTGCAACTCTGCATGGCTCCACTCAACCATAAACTGAAAGAGCAGAAGCGTTTGCTGCTTCCGTACAGACACAACGACAAGTCTGACGAGGAATTTGACTGTTATCAGGTACTTTTGTTTACATACTTATACCGTGCCAGTGTCATAAGCAGGAAACCAGTTCTAAAATGTTCAAAAGGTGTAACCACTGCTATAACCTGAATTTTCTCAAAAAAATGCTCTATACAGACGCGGGTTAGATAGCTCTATTTGCAGCATTTTATAAACAGTCTATTGTTAAATAAATATTTTGCTGCGTGCTAAGATCTAAATCTAATGTGTTGTGAAAGAATTCATCATAAAATTGAAGCGTTCAGACGAAGAAAATGCCTCAGACCAGAAATAGATGAATCGAGAAAACCGCGTTCAAAGTTTTCGGCCAGTCTGAACTAAATTGTGCAAAATGCTATCTATGCCCATAAGTCTATTATTATGCCAAAAGAGGCCTACGTACAGTACATCAGTGCTACTTTGCACCTGAGTTTTAACAACCACATGTTTCCTGATTTTTATATATTTAAAACTTTGTGATAGTGGACGTAGGCTGTTTTGAGGTAACCATAAAAAGCCAAAGTCCATATTCATAAATTTACAAAATCTGTAAGAATAAAAGAGCAGTCAGTATCAGTAGTAGGCTTGATTGCCTTTCAGAACTCCGGGTAGTCGACTACTAAATCTTGACATCAATCTGCAGCTTAAAAATAGCGGTACAATAAATCTGAAAAATATAACCTACGTTGAGAGATTGCAGAAAAAGGAGCCAAAAGGTCGCCCAAAGCCCTTTTTAGTCTTCAAAAGCTGTATCTATCAAAATTTCTTAAACTGGTCCATCAGTATTCTAAAGCCCCCAACTTTTAGGTCTAACAGTGATTATTGACTGAGAAATTTGATTTCAAAATTTTATCAACCTTAGTAAATTATAAAAAAAATTTGTGATTTTCAGCCGTTAGCTAATTTACTCCAGAGCCTGCAGGCGTATGCTAGCATTCTTGCCACCCTTCTGTAGCTTAAGGATAGCGCTACAATAATAATCTGAATTATAGAAAGGGGGTAGAAAAAAATTTTCTTCAAAGTTTTACAAAATCGTTTACCCTAACAACTGTGACGTAAATACATTGTACGATTTTATTTTTTCAGATTGAGTTACAACAGTTCTATTCTATTGAGAACTTTTTCGTGTGCATAAAGGAGAGAGAAGCTGAACTCGAAGATCTTATGGATAAAATGGGGTAGGGTATGAGCGCTTGTAGCATTGTCGTAAAGTCATGACGTTCGTAATTATAGCAAATTCTACCAGAAGTGGCAGAAGGAAGGAGTGGTCGACTTGAAAGTTGAGTTGAAAATGGTCTCTCCTGGAATTCTGTGCGCTGCTCCGTTCAAAGGCCAAATGCACAGAGCAGTTGTTGAGTCTGTGTCTTCTTCTCAGCAACGTGTGGTAGGCTAGTTAGAGAGTGGACCTGATTTACCAAGTCCAATTTTCTTGCAGCAAATCTACTACAGTGATTACGGCACTGAGAGTCAAGTAGACTGCGCTGAATTGAAGCTCTTGCCTGCCACCTTTGTTTCTCTGCCAGCGCAAGCTATCCCCGTCTTTCTACGTAACGTCCGAACGTGCCACGACGTAGGTTCTCTCTTATCGGTTTTTTGTTCCTGCTGGCCACCAACTGCACTGCCCAACCATATGGTTCCGCTCCGTTCGAATTTTCTTAAAATTTCGAAATATCCGTTTTATAGAGCCGTTGTCAAATGGTTCCTGTACACCAGTAGTTGCGCTGTGCGTTGGGCTGTTAAATGCTGTAGAACTTTACTGGTTGACACAGAATAACAATGAATCTACAGACTAGACGAGTGGGTCAGTGGCGTATCCAGGGGTGTAAGGTGGGTACACCAACCCTTTGCGGTGGAGGTAGGAAGAAAAAGTCTGTCAAAAATAAGCGACACTAATGAATTATGTACCAGAACTGTCTATTTTGTGCAACTGCCCAACCAGGCACTTTCAAAATTTTACATCCCCTTTCCGGAATCCTGGATACGCCACTGGAGTGTGTTAAATAGACATTTCTTTCAATGCATGACTGTAAATCTATTCTTAGATATTCTTTCAGAAACGCAGTGTAGTGGACAGAGTGTTCTTGAGTCTGTGGAACGGATCGGCGTTCGCCTCAGTGAGAAAAGGCGATCCGCACTACAATGTTGGTCAGGCTTTCCCGGTTGATGTTACGGTAGAGAAGCGAGGACGACCGATCAGACTGGCCAGACAGCTGTGTCGCAGTGGCGTTGCTACGTTCATTGTCGACGAGGTGCTATAACTCTATCCCCACTCATACATGGGCCGGACAAATGGGTTGAGGTCGTCAAAATCTCAAAATTTTGGGGGTGGGCCTACCGCTTGGGGGGGCCGCGGCCATTTTGGTGGGTGGAGTCAGGAACAAAAGTCGGTTTCAGGTGGGTGGGGTCGTTTGGAGGGTGGAGCCCAAGTTTGGGGTTGGCAAAACCCCCAGACCCCTCGGTTCATCTACTGTATGGCCCCATTGCTCACCGGTTACATAAACCGGATGTGGGGTGGGGGAACAACCGTTTAAAATTAATTTCTTTCGAATCCATGCGACATTTATGCCTTTTATCTATAGTGGACAATCATTGTAATGACACATGTAGGTAAGTAGCTCGCTAAAACATTTACAGTACCTTCCGACGTTTGCTCCATCTTGTAGGCAGACATGATGGGCTAGCATTTCGGCTGAAGGGGGGGTAGAATTTTGAATTGCTGAGGGGGGTAAGAGCTCCTGAGGGGGGCTGAGGAGGTGGTAAGTCAAAAAGTCTGATTTTTTGCTAAAATCAAGGTTTTTTGGCTTATTTTTCATTAAAATTAGTTAAAATAAGCTATTCTGATCTCATTTACACCTAATCCAAGCATATTTTTATCATAATTTTCTATGCAAAAAGTTCCTGAGGGGGTAGGTCAGAGCCTGAGGGGGGCCAACCCCCTCAGCCCCCCTTTGCCCATGTCTGCTTGTCGGTACTTTATTCGACAAGACAAAAACTCTGGATGCAATTTGAGACTGATTGTTTCGACCTTTCTGCGCCTGTGTAATTGTAGCTGTTTTCAGCCGCTGACAACTGAATCGGAGGATAGCGACACCGAATCGAAGCTCGAAGTGGAAAGTGAGAGTGCCGACACTCCGGAAAACGAGGTGGTTGTCATTTTACCTTGTGACGTAAAATCTGTGCTTCCTTTCCCCTATAATGCTGTCATTTTCAACTTTATCGGTTTACTTCGTTGTCTGCCGGCTTCGGCTGCGTGGCGACACGTTTCTAATTTACTCACCAACACTCCGCGCCACATCTTTTAGGCGTTGTAAGGCCGAGACTTCAACGTAGCTTACTGTATATTAGAAACGTGTCACACTGCAGAAAAGTCGTCAGGCGATTTTCTTCTACACGAGTGTGAATAGACCTTTACGTTATTGTATCTACTGTACATGTATGCACATACAATCATACATGTAACAGGTCATCCTCTGAAGGGGACGGGGGTTGAGGGGTCTGGCGCCGGCCGGGGGGTCTGAGCCAAAATTTTGGAAGGGGGTAGGCACTAAAAACGCTCAAAAATCGCTAATTCGGGCTGAAATACAGCTAAAAAGTGCTGTTTGTTTTGCAGGCGATTTTGGAAATTTTTGCGTCTGACATTGTAACAAATCGCAAAAATTTGCTCAAAAATTAGTTGCCAGAAAAATCGGAGGGGTCTGGCCTAAGTCGGGTGGGGGCAGACGCAGACCCCCTATTACATACATGCATGCGTGCAATGAAGGAGGAGTGCTACGTGTTTATGTGAAAGTGTATTGTATACAACAAACAAATGTCTTTTCTAAACCAACTGCTGGCATGAGGGGTCGTCAAAACGCAGGCCGTAGGGCAGTTGACTTGGCTAGCAGCTGGCCACTTGCATTAATTAGCGCCACAACCCAATCCCATACGCTGTTACGCAATACCCGCTACTCTGGGGCGCGCTTACGCAAGGGGTCAGTCAACTGATCGCCTGAGGAAGCTTCGAAGGAACGTCGACGTTCCTTCGACGATTCTTCGTGCACTTTTTTGGCGACTACTGTACGTACCGTTAGCTGTGCCATCTTTTTAGCCGCCAAAGCCTGGACTTCAGCCAGATTTGCTGCAGTATTTGCAGTCACAACTGGAAGTGATTTTCTGCGACCAGCCTGCCATCACTGCTTACAGAAGTGAGGATTTAGTGTATTTGCCAGTCTTTCTTGTTTCTTGTTTAGAATTGTCGGACATGGCTCGTAACGGAGAGCCGCCCGAACGATTGCTCTCCTATTTGAATGAGGTTACTTTGTCGCCTGACACGTAAGTGCTGGCTCGTCTGTTTGTTAGACCTTTGAAAATGAGCGGGGCGAGGACCACTGCTAGGGTTAAGTTTCCGAAAACCTTGGCCTCCAAAAACACATTCTGTGTCCAAGTTGACGGGTTTAGCACAAAATCACAAAATCTAATTTACTCTGTTCTGGCCATTTTTCCTAGGTACTGTACATCCGCCAAAAAGGGTGATATACCTCCCACTAATACTCTCTCTCTCTCTCTGCACGCTACACCTTTGTTCGTTCTGCTTGGCTTATCTAAGCGTCAGTTTGTTTTTAGCAGAGAACAGCATGCATGCGATGTGGAGGTAGAACGCATGCTGCGTAGTGTATTCAAGTTGCCCGAATAACTTATTCAGTTTGCTTATTGGTCCGAGCAGTTCACTTCTATTATCCAGGTTTCATTCACGTTACATTTGCGGTTTTCTGTACGTACTTCAAACTGTTAGTTTTGTCAGTGTGTGTGTTTTTCACTTATTATTTACTGTAGGTTTACCAGAATTTTAATAAAGAAAACAGAATGCTGGAAAATCATACGCACAGGCACATGAAAGTGGGGGTCTGCCGTCACCGATTTGGGCCGAGATCGCCGCTCTGACTACGAGACCATTTTTCCACACCCCTCCAACAACTGTTTAGAATTTCAGACACTTGCTCAAATCTTCTAGTAAAATCTGTCACTTGACGCCATATATGGCATCGATACCAAGTACATATCACACCCCTACCCTTGGCCATGGGTGCCGGTACCATCTATGGTACCAGTACTGTATGGCACGAATTTGAATTACTATATGTACATAGTGTTGGCGGTAAAAATACCCATCTGGCCTTTTTTCGATTTTTCGGAATAAGTTGAATGAAAGTTTGGTGCGTACAAAGAGTGAAATTTATTATGATTTTTCATCTTTGAAGCAATATTTAACCACATAGCTCCAACGTTCAGCCAATGTCTTTTATACCAAGTTGTAGGGAAGTGATAGCATAGCGCTACAATATTTTGAAATAAAAAGAATTGTTAAGTGGGGTTCCAGACGAGCTAGGCCCAAAGGGAGTCGAAAAAACTTTTTTTCCGTAAAAAATGGAATTCTATCATTTATTCCTAATGTACTCCAAAAGTTACCGAAAAGCCCCAATTTCTAAGTCCCAACTCTGATTAGTGCACTAGAAACTCGACTTTGAAATTTCGGTCACAAAGTTAAAACAGACCGATTTTGAGAAGGCTGCATCTCGAGCGTGTGTGTAGTATCAAATCGGGAAATCCTTTGCAACGGCTTTATATAGCCTATGGAGGCGTGCCAGTCCTCCTCCAACTTACAGCTCTCTACGCCAAACTTTCAATTTTCGGTCTGAAAACCCAGACTCGATGGAATCCTGGAATGACCCTTACTGCTTGTCCGATTGCTGCGCTTACAGGTTGTAGGACAACAAATTTTACTTGCAGTACACTTCTAATTCTACATTGGCACATCTACAGTACCTGTACATACTTTACGTAACAACAAGGTTGTTTACAGATAAAGCGAGAGAACTCGTAGCTCTAATCAAGTGCTTTTTCGTAAAGCTAGAGTTAAATGAATTTGCTTAAAAACTGAACAAGTCAGATACACAAGCAACAAGCCTACAACTAATTAATCACACGAAAAGTTGCGGGTCATATACCCGCAAAAAGGCCGTCGAGTTTTTTTGCTCATACTCACTTCCAATACAACCATTATCCCCCAAAAAAAGTCATAGAAATCAACCCAAGTCTCCAAACACGTTAAACAACACAAATTGTTTATCCGGCAAAAAAAGGCATAGAAATCGACCCAAGTCCCTAAACATGTTAAACAACAAAAATTGTTATGAACTACAATGATCTTCCAACAAAGAAACACGCAGAAAAAAACACGGATTCCAACTTAAACCGCACACGCAAACCAACACATTTTACACAAAAAACCACAAGAAACAAAATCACTCCTGCCACAAACACAACAAATTTGCATAAAGGAAAGTCACAAAAAGAAATCTCAACGCCCAGCCATCACTTCGCAAACTACTACACTAAAGCAAAAGAAAACAGAAAGCTAAGAAAAACTCGAGGGCGCTTGGAGATTTGTTGTGACGTCAGGACTGCTGAGCGCCCTCGAGTTTTTCTTAGCTTTCTGTTTTCTTTTGCTTTAGTGTAGTAGTTTGCGAAGTGATGGCTGGGCGTTGAGATTTCTTTTTGTGACTTTCCTTTATGCAAATTTGTTGTGTTTGTGGCAGGAGTGATTTTGTTTCTTGTGGTTTTTTGTGTAAAATGTGTTGGTTTGCGTGTGCGGTTTAAGTTGGAATTCGTGTTTTTTTCTGCGTGTTTCTTTGTTGGAAGATCATTGTAGTTCATAACAATTTTTGTTGTTTAACATGTTTAGGGACTTGGGTCGATTTCTATGCCTTTTTTTGCCGGATAAACAATTTGTGTTGTTTAACGTGTTTGGAGACTTGGGTTGATTTCTATGACTTTTTTTGGGGGATAATGGTTGTATTGGAAGTGAGTATGAGCAAAAAAACTCGACGGCCTTTTTGCGGGTATATGACCCGCAACTTTTCGTGTGATTTCTATTCATTTTTTAGTCCGTATTGTGTTACATATCTACGGTCGCAATGAGTTGCTTTGACTTTTTGGTTCCACCGTGCTTTTAGAGAGACGAGAACACGTGGAGAACATGGAGTTTGTGAATGGGTGTAATGGATCTGCAGTAGGTGTAATACAAATCGGCTTCTTCAGACTCTACAAATAACAACAATTAACTTTAATTTTATCAACACCAACGCAAGATGATCAGAACAAACAGTCCAAACCAATTAATTGGTCGGACAGAAAGAGGTGAGCAGTGCCGAGTGACCGGCTACTCCCCAACCATAAGCGTTCCAAGCTAATACAGTTAACGCTACAGAACAAACCTAAAAAACAAACGTCACAAACCATTGGCGACACCTCGTAAAATACAAGGCATCGTGGGCTCAACGAGCCCGACCACTCTGACAAGGGCGCGTGCAAAAATTACGTACCGGAGATTTCCACTTAGTATCCCACCCCACTTAATAACCCACTGGGATATTATATGGACCCTGTTCCGCTTTATATCCCATGGGATATTACTTGGCGGCAATGTTTATGTCATATTTGTAATAATTTTCTTTACACATGCATACGGTATTTATGATAAAACATTGTTCCGGTTAATATCCCATGCCGTTTCCAGTTAATATCCCATGGCTTTGTCCAGTTAATATCCCAGGGATATTAACTGGCGGGAATGTTTTCACTGAGAAACGTGATTTTCCGTGTTATATCCCCTGGGATACTAAGGGGAAAACTCCGGTAATGGTATTTTTGTCCATTTTCGGACCTCCTCCCCCCTGATAATCGCCCGTAATATTTTCCTCCCTCCCCTAATTACGTAATAATTTGGCTACCCCCCCCCCCGAAATTTCAATTTATTGTAGAGTTGGAGCCGAAATTGTTACGTTCAATTCTATGTAAAAAATAACATCTGTCACATTAGGATGTGATTAGTTTTTGTTGGTTACTTTTGTTTGTTACTTACGTACGTATGGCATGCGGCGGTGTGGTATGCTAATTTTGGTCGCAGTTTGCGCCGGTTTACTTTTGACCGGCTAGAATTTAGTCGAGATAAACAGACGAGCAGGAGCGAGTGTCACAGTTTTGGTGCCCAGAGCAGGAATTTTTTTTTTATTGTTCATCATTGGGCCAACTCGTCATGCCGTCGTCAACACAATCTACTCGGTTTGGTAGGGGTAAGACTTCACGATCTTCTCGCTCTCGGTGAGTTCGGTTTACGTGCAGTTTTTCTTTTGAATTTGCTGGCGTACGTGCACAATGTCTGTCCCCGATACCGACGAACAAGTTTGTACTCGTGAAAGGCGACGCAAAAATTTGCTCCAACAAGGCCGTGTTTTGGGGGAAACTGTGGATGCATTGTCCGTTAAAACTACCGATTTTTTGCAACGTTTTGCGACTAATGTCGGGGCTCCTATGCCAGACTGTCAGTCAGAGTTTTCTGCTCTAAACGCCGAACTATTTGCTGCTCAGAAAGCGTTAAACACACTTTCGGCTGAACTGACTCCGTTGCTCAAAGATAACGAAGCTGCTTTGCAAAAACTCGATTCGCTTTTGAGCAATTTGCATTCGAAATTGCATGATGCGCTTAAAAAGCTCGAAGACTTTTCGTCTAAATTTGTCACCTCCGTGCCCCAGAGTTCAGAGACTCCGGAGGCGTCAGGTTTGATTTCGAGTCTGCCCGGTTTGGATCCAGCAGTTCTGTCGCTTTTGACTATGTTTCAACAAACACTTTCGAAGGCAGACGAGCGCTTCTTGCAGTATCAGAGTGATAGCGAACGTAGACATTTTGAGCAGCTTAATTTGATGCGCGAACAACACGCGCAGGATTTGGAAGCTGCGGAGGTTCGCTTATCGAACACTCTCGAACATTTTGCGGCCCAAGCACGTGGCCGTGTCGATGCGCAACCGCAGTTCACTTCCAACCGCTCCCCTTCTACTGCTAATGTTCGGCTCCCCAAATTGGAAATCAAGCCTTTTTCGGGGGATATTTTCCACTGGAAAGAGTTTTGGTCTGGCTTTCAGTACTCTGTCCACAACAACACCACTCTAACTTCCTGCCAGAAATTCACATATCTAAAATCCTTTTTGATGGGTAAAGCCGCTCAAATTGTGGAAGGGTTTCCAGTGTCTGACGAGTCCTATGCTCAGGCTGCTACTTTGCTCAAGCAGCATTTTGACAGCGACACTGAGTTGA
Source organism: Sabatieria punctata (assembly GCA_030248155.1). Classification (NCBI taxonomy): domain Eukaryota; kingdom Metazoa; phylum Nematoda; class Chromadorea; order Araeolaimida; family Comesomatidae; genus Sabatieria; species Sabatieria punctata. Next base: position 22,329 of record JASANB010001653.1, read on the forward strand.
TTTCGGCGCATTACAAAGCGTTGAGAGCTTTGCCGTCTGTTGTTGATACCACTGACGGCATTCAGTCCTTTGCTTTGGCTGTCGAAAAACATTTGCGCGGTTTGGAAGCATTGGGTCAGTGTGATGGAGACGAACGTCTTTTGGCTGATACTTTGGTTGGCAAACTACCTCCTCGTTTGTTGCGCGAATTTTTTCTACAAGTCGGCACAAAGCCAAAACGGCTTCAATTATTTCGCGAATTTTTGCAACTTCAAGTGCAAACAGCCAAATTTGTTCAGCAGTTTAGTGGTGCTTCTTCGCCACCGGCTAGTTTCAAAGCTGAAAGTGTGGCAAAAAGCTCATTTCCTGTCAAAGCTCCTTCTCCATCAACTATGCATGCTTTGGTTGCTCGCACTGCGCCGTCTTGCGTTTTCTGCAAATCCGACCACTACAGTGATCAATGCTCTGTGTGTACCGATGCCAAGCAACGGCATGCTTTCGCGCGCTCGAAGAAACTTTGCTTTCGCTGTTTGCGGGCTAATCATTCTATTCAGACCTGTAACAGCAAGTTGAAGTGTTTCTATTGCAAGGGTACCAACCACAATCGCGCTTTGTGTGGACAGAAATTTGGTGGTAAACCCGCTTCCACAAAACCTCGCGCTTCTGGTTTACTGTCTTCACACCAGACTCATGCTTTGGCTGCGGTAGATGTTGACTCCGTTTCGGGTTCTGATCCTGTTTTCCCTCCAAACGCTGCAACCTCTTCGACTTTGGCATCGACTATTCCATCCCCTTCGGTTGCTACTTTGAGCAATGTTCCCGTTTTTGCTGCTGGTGTGTCCCAGCCTCAAGTGTTTTTGCTCACTGCTTGTGCTTCTGTATTGAATTTAGATACGGGTCGCACAATCTCGGCTCGGCTTCTGCTCGATTCTGGCAGCCAGAAGTCTTTCATGTGCACCTCTCTCAGCTGCCAACTTGGCTTATCGTCTCTCGGCTCAGAGGATTTCTTTGTCTCTGGTTTCGCACAACAGGCACGCCCTTGTAGTTCAACCAAAGTGCAATTTGGTGTCAAGCTGCGCGACTCCTCTTCGATTCCTCTCAAAGCTACTTTGTGTGACTTTATCACACAGCCAATTTCTCGACGCCCTTTGGCTGACTCACTGATGACTCAGTTGTCCTCTTTCGACTTAGCAGATCCGCCTGCAAGTGTGCCTGAGGCAGCAACTATTGACATTTTGGTGGGAGTCGATCATTTTTTCGATTTTATTCTCATGCTTCCATTGGTCTCGATTTCTTCGTCTTTGTTTTTGGTCCCTTCTCGATTGGGCTACCTGCTCGCTGGCCAATTGGATATCGTATCGTCAGATTCGACTCCTACAGTTTCGTCATCGTTGCTCATTCGACAGTCATCTAAAGTCCCACAGTCGGACATCGATTCGCTTTGGCAACTAGAATCGATTGGAATTCTGAACCCAAAATTTGACACTGAAGATGAGTACGTACAAGATCAATTCAACCGTACCATCAAGTATCTGTCTTCTGAGAGGCGCTATCAGGTTTGCTACCCATTCAAGTCAACTGGCGTTCAGCTTTCTGACAACTTCTATGTTGCCCTTCATCGCTTGAACAGTCTACTTGGCCGTCTTCGCTCTGTTCCCAGTTTGTTGTCCAAGTACAACTCTATTTTTCTTGAGTATCTCAAGTTGGGCATTATCGAAGAGATCCCAAACGATTTGCCTCCAGTGGGTTTGTTACACTACGTACCCCACCACTGTGTCATTCGCTCCTCGAGCCAGACCACAAAAATTCGCATTGTTTACGATGCCAGCTGTAAAACTGCCGGTGCTCAGAAAAGTCTGAACGACAACCTCTACAAAGGGCCAGTTGGCATGGAAGATGTGGCCGGGCTTTTGTTGCGTTTTCGTCTGGGGGCTATTGGTCTGCTTAGTGATTTGGAAAAAGCTTTCCTACAAGTGGCAATTGATCCATCTCAACGCGATCTGATGCGACTGCTTTGGATTCAAGACCTATCCAATCCAACCACTGACCGTGCAAACCTTCGCACTTTTCGCTTCCAACGTGTCAGTTTTGGGGTTATTAGCAGTCCTTTCCTCTTTGTTGGCGACTATCAGGCATCACATGCATCGCAACGAATTTCGATGTCCCATTTCAGAGCGAATTGCTGCCAATATCTACATGGACAATGTTGTCACTTGTGTTGACTCGCTTTCTGATGCTTTGGCATTTCATAATCGCGCAAAAGAGCTTTTTGATTTGGCCGGGATGAACCTACGCGAATGGTCATCCAATTCGTCTGCTTTTTTGGACCAAATTCCAGCCCCAGATCGAGTTACTGACACAGTTGTGAAATTGTTGGGTCTCAAATGGGATACTGCAGAAGATACCATATTCTTGGCTCCAATCGAATTTGTTTTCGATTCCTTCACCAAACGCAAATTTGTCTCAGACTTAGCTCGGGTTTTCGATCCTCTTGGATTTTTCTCACCCCTTCTTGCCCCTGCTAAGTTGCTGTTGCAAGTTCTTTGGAAAGAAGGCTTCGATTGGGATGTTCGTCTTCCATCTGAATGGCAGACTCATTGCCGTTCTGTGCTGGAACCTCTTCAACAGTTATCTACATTTCGTATTCCTCGGTTTTTGGGTGCTATCGACAAGCAGGCAACCGTTCAGCTTCACGCGTTTACTGACGCCTCTTTGCGCTCTTACTGTGCTCTCATTTTCCTACGGGTTCAAAGTCCCATTGGTGCTGTAACTTCCACTCTAATTTTCTCGAAGAATCGCTTGGCACCAGTAAAAGCTCTCTCACTGCTTCGCTTAGAGCTTCTTGGCGTTTTGCTTGGGGTCCGTTCTCTCAAATTTGTTTTCAACCAACTTCGTTTACCTGTTGCCAGTCAGTTCTTGTGGACTGACTCACAATGTGTGGTTAGTTGGCTGAAAACGGACCGAATTCTCCCAATTTGGCTGCGAAACCGTATTGCTGAAATTAATGAGTATTCTCTGGTTTCTGTTAGCTCGATTCCTGGTCGCGGCAACCCCGCTGACATTCCTACGAAGCCTGAGAAATATTCTAATTTTTTTCGCGAGCCTCTTTGGTGGCACGGGCCGCCTTGGTTGTCCCTTTCTGACGATCAGTGGCCCAAATCGTTGCCTTTGCTTCCCGCAGATGACCTACCTGAACTCCCCTCTTTGGAGGTCCTACCCACAGTTACTTCAGAACCCCCTATGTTTGGTCCTTTTGACACCTCGTTTTTGGACCGCTTTTCTTCCTTTCTTACTATGCTGCGAGTAACTGTTTGGGTTTTGCGAGCCGCTTCTGTCTGGAAATCTTTACTTTTGACCAGACCTCTTTCTCATGTTCAAACGCGCCAACAAAAACGTTTGCGACCTCCTAACCCTTCTACTCTTTCGGTGGATGAAATTTCTAGAGCGCAAAATCAATGGCTTTTGTGGGTTCAGAAGGATTGTTTTTCTGCCGAGCTCAAAGCGTTGCAGTCTACCTCTGCAAAGGCGGGCAGTCCCCCTCTTATCCGCCAACTTCGCTTAGTGTTGGATGCACAAGGCATCATTCGTTCAAAGGGTCGTTTCGAATTCTCAGATCTTGCATTTGACGCCCAGCAACCAGTGCTGTTGCCTCGCCGCCATCCCTTTACTCGTTTGCTGATTTTTTCTACACACCGAATTCTTTTGCACGCCGGTGTCAACCAAACTTTGGGCCAAATTCGCCAGCGTTTTTGGATTCCCCAAGGCCGTTTAGCTGTTAAAACGGTCCTTCGTTCTTGTGCAGTGTGTCGTCGCTGGGGTGGAGGGCCTTTCAGGACACCCCCTTTTCCACCTCTGCCAGCTGTACGGGCTAATAAACAAATCCCATTTGCTGCAGTTGGTTTGGATTACATGGGACCTCTGACAGTGCATTTCGGTCCTGTTGCTGAACAGGAGTCACGCAAAGTTTGGATATCTTTGTGGACGTGCACAGCCAGTCGCGCCGTACATTTAGAGCTGGTGCACAATTGCACTGTAGACGAATTTCTGAACGCATTCATTCGTTTTACTTCGCGCAGAGGCGTTCCCAAAATAATCATATGTGATAATGCATCGCAATTCAAGACTGCACGCGATTCGTTGTCCTTTCTGTGGTCTGTCGCCAATCCAGAAAATTCAAATTTGACCGCCTATTTTACATCCCATGGTGTGGTTTGGAAATTCATTCCCGCTTTGGCACCATGGATGGGCGGGTTTTATGAGCGAATGATTCAATCAATCAAACGTGCACTGCGTCGTGTTTTGGGCAGTCGGCTGATTAGCTTTTTCGAGCTCCAAACGCTTTTGACGCAGGTTGAGAGATTGATAAACTGCCGACCTTTGGTTGCGGTCACTGAATCCTTTGACTCAATATAACACCCTGTCATTTGCTGGGCGGTGACCCTAATTTGCTCCCTTCTTTTTCCAGCGATACCGATCCGGAATTTGTTCCTAGTGCCAATAAAGCAGCTGCGAAGACCCGTTTTGTTGATTTTTGGCAGTCTACCCAAAAGCTTAGTCGCTATTTTTGGAAGATTTGGCAATCGCAGTATTTGCTAGATTTGCGCGCAAAACACAGCCATTTTTTCTCGCGCCAAATTCCAGGTTCTGAAAAGCTGAAACCTCAAGTTGGCATGGTTGTTTTGCTTAAAGAGCCGACTCCTCGCGCTACTTGGAAACTTGCCAAAATCACTAAATTGGTTTTTGGGAAAGATAAATGTTGTCGCGCTGCTTATGTCCAGACTGCTAATGGACGTACCAGTTTACGGGCCATTCGTTTGCTAGTTCCTTTGGAAGGCCCTGCTGAAGATCTCGCATAATCGTTCTATGTTTTAGTGCTTTGCAAACGCGTTCTCGACGTTTCAAATCCGACGGTCGGCTGGTGGCAAAACACGTATTACTCGTGTGCAAAATTCGACCCGAGGGCCTTCTGTGCGCAACATTGGCAGCCGCCAAGTGCCTTTCCGTGGTCGTATTCGGCCCGCTCGTGCTGGTCTACCTCGCAGACGTTGGCCGTGGCGCCCCCTCTTTTGCACCTTCTGCCATACGAGCGGTCATCGTCGTTTTTTCTGCTATCAACGGCGGGCGTCTGGGGCTCGCAACCAACGTGAGGCACGCTTCAGCACACGCTCATTCGGCAAACCAGGTGGTAGAGATGAATCGGGCCCTCAGCAAGCCACCACCTACCACGCCACTCCTGCGGGTCCTATTTTGTCTGAGCGTGTAGTGGTGCGGCAAGAGACTGTTCGACAATTCGGTTGCTCTGCTCCGGCCTCCAACCGCTACCAGAAACGTTTTAGAAGCCATCAAGCCTATTACTACTGATCTAGGATCAAACTTTTTATCGACACTTGGCGCTGGGGAGTGTCACATTAGGATGTGATTAGTTTTTGTTGGTTACTTTTGTTTGTTACTTACGTACGTATGGCATGCGGCGGTGTGGTATGCTAATTTTGGTCGCAGTTTGCGCCGGTTTACTTTTGACCGGCTAGAATTTAGTCGAGATAAACGGACGAGCAGGAGTCGAGTGTCACAACATCTGTATACAGTAACGATTGATAATTTTCTTAGTTTTCTTTATTGATGAGCCACAACTACCCACATGTGTGTACAGTCTTAGTTTTACATAGAAGCCATCATTGGGTGGCTTTTTGTTAAAGTTGAAACCAAAGTGTTTTATCATGGATTTTAGGGCTGCTGCCATATCACTTGACTGATTCAGGTGCGATACGCCGACTTAATTGCCCATCGAGAGGTGCGATACGCCGACCGGTGTGATACGCCGACCAGAGAGGTGCGAAACGCCGACTTGATTGACAGGTGCGATACGGCGACTGCAGGTGCGATACGCCGACTGCCAGAACAGTAGGAGGGCGCCAGTTTTGAATGCTTCACTATTGTGGCACACGTCAATATCTGAGTAAAACAAGATATGCCTTGTAAATTTGCATACCACTAATTGTGATGCAACCGGGATCCCGGTATTTCCCGAAGAACCGGGAATTCCCGGTATTTTCACTCCCGGTTTCCAATCCCGGTTCACCATTCTCTAATACCGGGAAATATATTTTATAGCAGTATTGACAGTTTTTTGCAGCTACTATGTATTTCAGTGACATCTGCTGTATATCCAACTTCCTTTTGCCACTACCAGCAGCACGCAAAACTTTGAATACGTTTTCAAATGACTGCTACTTGCTCAATCTGAGCAAACAGCCATGTTTTGCAGCTTTTCCTTTTGTTCCAAATATTTTTATATTGGTTTAGGCCATAAACTTTATGTTCTAAACTTCCAACTTTATAAAGGCATTCAATTGAGCAAAGCCGCTCATTGATTGGTGATTACACAACTCTTTTGGTCCCATTGACATCGAGCTGCCTGGTGTCTGCCAAACGAACCCACTGACCCTTGGTCATGATCAGCCCGAAAATGATGCCGATGACTTTTGGTGGGTCTTCTTCCCCGCTCCGCCGCAAGAGGTGCAGGCGCCTGTGTATGCTCAACTTTAAAAATTAGTCGGTGTTTTTATACCTACTCTACCTACTGTATATACGTGTGAGCTGCCATTTGGTGATGATTTCTTTATTAAGTGTTCATGCACACATTTGTTGGTTTTTATGCATGTGCTACGTTGTACGTATGTATTAAACTGTGTGTCATTGGACAGTCGGCGTTTCGCACCTCTTTAGTCGGCGTATCGCACCTAATTGTAGGCGGGGTTTATTGAGTCGGCGTTTCGCACCCCTTAGTCGCCGTATCGCACCTTTCTAATTGGTCGGCGTATCGCACCGGTCGGCGTATCGCACCAACACCCACTTGACTATTGAGTCATAAAACTGAGTTCGTGCGGGACCTGAAAAGTCAGGGAATCAGCGAAAGTCATGGAATTTGGTGTTCGGTCAGGGAAAAATTTGAGAGCAGTAGAATCATCTATCGCCCAAAGGGTCCTGTCAGAGCTTTACTCAGCACCCTTTTGAAAATGGGACATCTGACTTTCCCTAACTACTACAGTGTACAACCTGAAATTTTACCTTCAGAATACCGTTTAAATGCGTTTTTCAGAGCGAATTTTTAAAAACTTCTCACCCAACTTTTTGTTAGAATGTTCTCACTCTGATTAGGTCAGGGAAATTTGACTTTGGTCAGGGAATTTTGCTCTGAGAAAGCCGCACGAACCCTGTAAAAGATCGAGTCGATAAGTGCTACAGTATACCCTTATACTCTAAATAAGATATCAAAGGTCACTGTTGCCATTTAGCATTTAAAAAAATGGAAAGCCCTGACTTAAACGCATACATGTAGGAGGGGGGTTTGGGGGGTTTCCCCCCCCCCGCCCCGTTTTGCCCCCCGCCCCCCCCGGGGGGGGGGGGGGGGGGGGGTTTAAAAAAATTTTGTTTTGGAAAATAAAAAATTTTAAAGTTTAATGTTTTATATTTTATATTTTTTTTTTTAAAAATACAAAATGGTGTTGGGGTTTTGTTTTTTTTTTTTTTTTTTTTTAAAAAATAATTTTTTGTTTTTTTTATAATTATAATATTTTTTTTGGTTTTTTTTTTTGTTTTTTTGTTTTTTTTTTTTTTTTTTTTTTTTTTTTTTTCCTCCGTGTGTGGGGGGAAGAGGGGGGACCCTTGGAAAAAAAAAAGGCGGGGCCCCTGTTGGGGGAGTGGTGATTTTTTGGTGGAAAAAAACCCCACCAACCTTAAACGGTAGCTACCTTCTCGAATCTAAACGTTCATTTAAGTGAACTTGAGAAAATGTAAGCCCAATGGCTTCAAATCAACTCTACATGTACTGTACGTAAAAACAATTAAAATTATGGCCCCTTCAGTGATTTCTGCAGTTTAAAAAATTACGTAATGAGGTCGCCAACCACCCCTCCCCCCACCACCGTAATGATTAGTAATCTTTTGGCGAACCCCCCTCCCCCCTCATGCCATTACGTAATTTTTGCACGCCCCCAACGCCATATCAAGGCTGGTGCCGTCTCCTCGAAAAAAGCAACCACCAACACTGCTCGCTACACTACTACCGGAAGACATCACAAAATCCTGAAGTCCGGAAACTTCAGTGGTCCAACGTTTCTAACCGCCACTCACGCATGAACCAACAATATACACTCCGCCGACTATACATTCCCGCAAGAAAAAGTCACAGTTACGCACCAACCGTTATATGCTAATTTTGTCTTACTAACGTTGGCCTGAAAACGGATGCACCGGAGCGGGCGGAGGGAATAGAGGCGCCCCTTCAGGTAGTTCATTATCAGAGGTAGCACTGTTCGAGTCACACTCCCAATTCCCATATCTACAGAGGAGCTTCCAGCATAAATTAAGACACGTTTTAATCGTCAATGCCGGAGTCATCAGTAGACGTAGACTCAGACCGCTCAGAACCAGACATCTCAATGGTTATATCAGAAGCAAATCTTACAGACGTGCTCTGATTAACTATATCAGAGCTCTTTGAGGTCACCATTTATCTACCACATCACATAGCATAGCACCGGAGCTGGTCGGGCGCAGCCGCGGCCTGTTGCTGGCTCACAGATTAGAGCCGAGTAGTCTTCGTCAGAGCTAACCGCATATTGCTTCCTGTCATGCTCCTCTCAGCTGTCGTACGAAAGTTTCTGTCCCACGTTATATTAGCACCAAAATCGACCACTTAATCAGTAAATAGCCGGTCAGACTCATCATAGCAGGTAGCGTCACGTATCGCGTCGTCACCGTTACCATCGAAGTTCTGTTCGCTCCGAGCTATTTTCAACGAGCAGACGAACCGAACCCGCACAACCCCCTCCATTTGCACCACTGACACCTGAAGCAATAGCAGCAGAATATCAAACTAAATCCCACACACAAATAACCATACACATCAACGGATATAGCTGAGGGTTTAATCGATTTTTTCACCAGCTGACAACCATCTATGTAACAGGTCATCCGTCAAATAGGGACGGGCTTAGGGTTATAGCCCCGGTCGGCCGTCTCACTCCAAATTTTAGGAACGGCGTCGGGCACTAAAACACTATTCGAAATAGCACTTTGCTAATTTCGGCTCAACCACAGCTAGAAAGTCCTGTTTCACGGGTCAGTTTGTCGATTTTTAGCATCAAAGTGTAAAAAAACCGCAAAAATCTGCTCAACAATTACTTGTCAGAGCACGTTTTATTCAGTAGGGACGCTAAAAATCGCCATTTTAAGGTACCAAATACGGTTCTTCTACAGCTAAATACAACCAAAAACGCCTTCTAAAGAGCATACATGGGCCGAAAAAAACCGGAGGGGGTCTGGAGCATACATGTAGTTGGGGGGGTTTGGGGGGTTTTCAGAGGCCCTAAATAGGGTTCCAGAACTCTAATTTAGGTCTCAGAAACCCTAAACGGGGTTTCAGAGCCCTAACTTGGCTTTCAGATTTTCTAAATGGGGTTCCAGAAATGCACTTTAGCTGTATTATGTCGAATAAAATAGAGCTTTTTTGGCGCGTTTTAAAGCAAAATACAGTTTTTTTGCATGTTTTTAATAAAAATAGGATTTTCTGCACGTTTTAAAACAATAAATAAGGTTTTAATGGGCATTTTTGCACCTCTGACAGGATTTTTACCGGATTTTTAGTCCTCAAAACCCTGTTTTGAGCCCAAAAAAAGGTCGCTGAAACCCACTTTTGGACACTAAAAAAAGGTCGCTGAAACCCCCTTTGGAAATAGTGCTGAAACCCTATTTGGGATCTGGAAACCCCCCCCAGCCGAAAACACAGCTACATGTATGGTCTGGAGACTTCGGACGGAATCCCGAAAAAAGCACGAAAAAACGCCTATTTTCCCTTAAATATGCGAAAATTTTCTCCCTCCGGGAACAGGTACCAGCTCAGGAGGGGGTAAAACCATACATGAGCCGGCGGTAAGAGGGGGTTACCCCTCTCGCCGGCCCATACCCCTCCTCGGCCGGCCATACTCTCTACCTCCATCCCGGAAGGACAAAACTTTCGATCATTTAATGCAAATTACACCCTTTTTTCCACTTTTTTTGTCCGCTCCCCCCGATGTCTGCAGTCCCCCTCCGGATTTTCCGCTCCATGTACGGGTAAACCCCCCTCGCTTCCCCGCCGATGTATGTTAAAGATACCGATTTAGTAATCCAATGTAGTACATTCAACTGACACGTCCAGTCCTGCCAGCAGTACTGGGTACCGGAGTTTTCCACTTAGTATCCCAGGGGATATAACACGGAAAATCACGTATTTGGTTCACAGATTGTCTACAATTGCGGACACACAAAATGCCAAAATCATCTGTAAAACAAAACTTTTTTAGCGGTATTTCAGCGCAAAATAGCGATTTTTGACGATCTTTAGTCGAAAAAGTCCGGCTTTTTCGTGTTGACCGTTTTTAGTGCCCAACCCCCTCGCAAAGTTTAGCCTATTATGAGCTCGTTTACACCTAATTCAGGCATATTTTTAGAATAATTTCTATACAAAATTCTTCCAAACAATTACGGAGGAGAGGGGGGCGTATCGGCCGGCTGAGGGGTAGGTCAGAACGGAAACGAGCTTTCGATACCCCCTACAATTTTTCTGGCAAGTTTTTTTTTGCATAGATTTACTACAATTTCAGACACAGAAAATGCCAAAATCTACTCTACAACACAAATTTTAAGCGGTATTTCAGTGCAAATTAGCGATTTTCGACGGTTTTTAGCCGAACCATTGCTGCTGTTTCGTCTGAGCGTTTTTAGTCCCCAACCCCCTCCCAAATTTTGGCCTATTCTGAGCTCATTTACACCTAATTCACCCATATCTTTTATCATAATTCCTATACAAAATTCTTCATTATTCCAAAAAAAAATACTGAGGGGGCCCGGTAGCGGCCTGCTTAGGCGTAGGTCAGAACCATACATGGGCCGGGGGTTTGCCCACCCCCAACTTGGGCTCGACCCCCACCCCAAACGACCCCACCCACCCACCTGAAGCCGACTTTTGTTCCTGACCCCACCCACCAAAATCGCCGCGACCCCCCCAAACCGGCAGGCCCACCTCCAAATTTTCGGATTTTGACTACCCCAACCCATTTTTCCGGCCCATGTGTGGTCAGAACCTGAGGGCCGCGCCAACACGCCCCTCATCCTCCCCCGGTGCCCATGTCTGCCTCCTACATCTATGACCCTGACAATTACCCCCTTTTGTTTCAACTTTTTTGTCCGCTCCCCCCGATGTCTACAGTCCCCCTCCGGAATTTCTGCTCCATGTATGGGTAAACCCCCCTCGATTCCCCGCCGATGTATGTTAAAGATACCGATTTAGTAATCCAATGTAGTACCATTCAACTGACACGTCCAGTCCTGCCAGCGGTAGTGGGTACAGCGTTATTACAGAAGGCGCCAACACGTCTTCAAACACCTTTTATCATGATTTATTGAGTAAGGAGGCTAAAAATGAATAGGTTATCGATTCTAAACACATACACCACTCCCTTAAACATCAGCACTGAAACGCCAAATACGTTTACGTTCCCTTAAATAAACGAAAATGTTCTCCCTCCGGGAGCAGGTACCAGTTGACGAGGGGGCTAAACCCATACACGAACCGGCGGTAAGAGGGGGTTACCCATACGTGTAACAGGGGGGTCTGCCCCCACCCGACTTAGGCCAGACCCCCCCCCCCCGAGACGATTTCGCCGCCCCCCCCCTCCGATTTTTCTGGGAAGTAAATTTTTGAGCAAATTTTTGCAATTTTTTACAATTTCATACACAAAAATTGCCAAAATCGCCTGCAAAACAGCACTTTTTAGCTGTATTTCAGCCCAATTTAGCTATTTTTGGCGATTTTTAGCCCAAAAACTGCGATTTTTTCGATTTTTGAGCGTTTTTAGTGGCCTACCCCCTCCCAAAATTTTGGCTCAGGCCCCCCGGCCGGCGCCAGACCCCGCAAACCCCCTCCCCCTTCGGCGGATGACCTGTTACATGTATGGGGTTACCTCTCTCGCCGGCCCATACCTCCTCGACCGGCCATACTCTCTACTCATCCCCCCTCCCGGAGGGACAAAAGTTTCGCTTATTTAACGCAAAGTAGCAGTTTTTTATACTTTTTTCCGCTCCCCCCACCCCGACGTCTCCAGACATTCTCCGCATTTTCCGGTCCATGTATGGGTAAACCCCCTTACCTCCTGGCCCATGTATGTTAAACATACCGAGTTACTAATGCAACGTAGTACCATCCGAGTGACAGGTCCAATCCCGCCAGCGGCAGTGCGTTATTCCAGAAGGGGTAATTTTCAAAAAGCTCCAACAGGCCTTCAAATACGTTTTATCACGATTTCTTCAGTAAGCAACCTAAAATGAATAGCTTATCGCTTATAAACACATACACCGCTCCCTTAAACATCAGCAGTGGAAACGCGAAATCCGGTTTCGGAAGCGAATTTGAAGCCAACAAATAGCTATTACGGGAACCTCTAATAGTAATTGCATTTTTTCATCGGGGTGTGGGTCTCTACACTCCCTTCATGGACCGGTGAGGTGCGCGCTCGGCCGAGCTTCAAATTTACGCAATCTATCGACGGAGCGCTAACACCGCTCGATTTTTTTCTAAAATCGACAGCAAACTGCCGCAACCATACATCATAAAAACCACCCAAACCAAGGATAAGTGCCAGCACAACCATACTACAAAGTACAAACGCAACACTGGCTTGGCCACCCGAATCGGCAGTCTCGAGGGTCTGGTCCCAACCGACTTAGGCCATACCGCACCGCCTGGGGACCCCCATCCACACGAGTTTTCCGCCCCCCCTACGATTTTTCTGGCAAGTATTTGGTTCACAGATTGTGTATACAATTGCAGACACACAAAACGCCAAGCGTTGTAGCGATTTTTGACGATTTTTAGCCGAAAAACACGCTTTTTCGTGTCGACCGTTTTTAGTGCCCAACCCCATCGCAAAGTTTAGCCTATTCTGAGCTCATTTACACCTAATACACCCATATTTTTTATAATAATTCCTATACAAAATTCTTCATTATTCCAAAAAAAATTACTGAGGGGGCCCGGTAGCGGCCTGCTTAGGCGTAGGTCAGAACCTGAGGGGCGGGCCAACACGTCCCTCATCCTCCCCCCGTGCCCATGTCTGCCTCCTACAGCTGTGAACACGACCAGGTGGACGAGTTTCATTCTTTGGAATTTTGCCCAAAAAATCAAAATCGTCCAAACTGATCATGTTCATACATGTACCAGGGGGTCCGGGCGGTCTGTTCCCAACGGACTCAGCCAACACCCCACCGGATGCGCACCCGCATCCAAACGACTCTACGGTCCCCGACGATTTTTTCTGCCAACTATTTTGGTCACAGATTTTTTTTACAATTTCAGACACGCAAAATGCCAAATCCACTTTTGAACAAAACTGTTTAACGCTATTTCAGTCCAAATTACCGATTTTTAAACATTTTTACCCCAACAATCCTTGCTGTTTCGTTTTGACCGTTTTTAATGCCCAACCCCCTCCCAATTTTTGGCCTATTCTCAGCTCATTTACACCTAATCCAGCCATATTTTCATAATAATGTCTATACAAAATTCGTCACTGTTCCAAAACAATCACTGGGGTACGGCCCTCAGGCGCAGGTCAGAACCTTAGGGACGGGGGTTCCAGCACGCTCTCAGCCTACCCCCGTTGCATCTCTTCCGTTAATAAGGGCGCAGGTGGACGATTTGAACTTTTGGAATTTTGCCAAAAATAATCGATAATCAATATTTCTACCCCCTCGCCACCGTTTTGCCCATATCTGCCTATTTCACTTAGGGGCGAAGGCCAACACCCTCTCAGCCTACCCCCGATGCCCATCTCTGCCGTTACATATACGAGCACGTCCAGGTGGACCATTTGGACTTTCGGAATTTTGCCAAAAATAATCGATGCTCAATATTTCTACCCCCTCCCCACCGTTTTGCCCATATCTGCCTATTTCATGCATGAACATTACAAGTTTGCACGATTCTGAATTTTTGGAATTTTGCCAAAAAATCGATAATCAATATTTATCCATAAAATTTGTTAATTTATAATTAATTATTATCATTTATTAAACACATGAATTTCTGTTCGCCAATAGAGGTGCAACAGTAAATAAAAATACCGGATACCGGATACTGCTTCGAATGTCACCGTCTCACTACTGATCAACAGACAGCCGCCAACTAGCCCCGCTGGTCGGTCATAAAACGCCGCAACTATCCTTAGCCCCAAGGCGAATCCGGCTCGGACACTAACGATCACTAAAAAAACACAAATTATTTAATTCCACCAACAGAAAATCACCTAATAAAAACAATTCCAGCTTTATTTATCTGCATTAACTCACCACACTACTCAGTATAAAACACCGAACTCAATCCTAAGCTAATTCAAGTGGCTCCCCTCCCAACACAAGCCGCTTAACCAAATAAACAAAAACACGAACAAAAAACAGAATTCGCATCAAGCTCGGCCTCGTGCGAAAAAAAAATCCAACGCAAAAACAAACCTGCACTCAAACTCCGAATCCAGTATTCTAAAGACACGACCGCAATCACACCGCTCCCGTACCGCCAAAACGCCCCATCGCCCCATCGTCCCTTTTAGTAATCGCTGATACTCAGCCTCATTGAAAATCCGGCAAATCTATAGTACTCGCGGCAAAACCTAAACCCCTGTGCGTAGCGCGGCGTCCCAGCACCGCAGCGGAAAAAACACAACAACACACAAAACACGCTCCCCACGCTCCTAACCCAAACTCGCTTCACTGTACGAGCTCATGCAGCCTAAAAAACTCGACGGGTTACCGCTGCCGCGGTACCCTGGATTGTGGCGAAAAAAGGAACGTTCAATTAGTAGAATACAAAGGAGAGCGCTGACAGTGAGACAGAACCAAAATACCAAAAGCTTCAATAGTGGACGCGTGTGTACGACCAGCCACGTCCCAGTCCACGGCAGCGCAGAGGGAAACTATCATCTGTGAGCGAGCGCCACAACAATTCTGAGAATAGAGCGGATTGCTTCAGTTAGGTGGTGGACCAAGTTTACCTTCATCAGCCAAACCCGGACACATACAAGGCTTCCACAGAGAACTGTCTTTGTAAGTCGGTTCAGAAGTGTTCATTCCTACAGCAGTCGACGACGTATGAGGCTGATCGGCGTTGTAACCTGAAGAGAAGTGCTTGAGCAGAAAGAGCAAGTTGTTGCTCTCACCGATTTCTTGGTCCAGTTGTTCCAGGTCACTCAAGTCAGACAACGCCGTTTCTTCATTTCTACATGCCACGTTCGCACCCACAGTCTCTAAAAGTAGATACTGTATTAATCAGTACAACTGCCATTTCATCACAAGCTGCATCGATTACTTTACCATGCAGTGGCATCGACTGAATTTAGCTATCTAATCGTATTGGCATACACGCAACAGGTCCAGGCCGGGGACGGGGTGACGTAGGGGTTTTGCCTTACGTTCGGGGGATTCGCCCAGGAAGGGGGTCCAAATTTTAAAAAGCTGCAAAACGTTTTAGCACGTTTTATTTAGTAAAGCTAAAATCGCAATTGTAAGCAGCCAAATAGCGTTTAACATGCATTTTCCAAGAAAGTGAACTTAGAAAAGTTAAGCAACATTTTCCGTGGATCCGACTGGTATCCAAATGTCAAACGAACACCAAAGGTGCATGTTAGAACATCAGTGAGCCCGTTAGAACCGTACCCAACCCACACCCCCTCAAAGTTGGACGGGTGGTCGGTGTTGGGTTTTTGGATGTGATGGACGGCCGCCGTTTATTCCCGGGCAACGGACCGGTTAAATAGACCTTGGCCTGCCAGTTACAACAGACCTATAATACAGCAGCTCCTAGAAAACACACCTGTACATACGTTAAAAAGTTTGTAGCAAACAGTCAGGATTTACGTCAAATGTGTTTATGTCATGTTGTGTCAAATAAGTCTATGTTTACGCAAACTTTCAATTGTATAGCAATTGTATAGTATACTCAGGCATGAGGGAAACCGTCGTTGCGAAAGGAGGACACCTACTGCTCAAATTGTGCAATGCATTTTCTTTAAGCAAAAACTACGTACTTTTAGAAGAAACTCGCTTTGGGAGGGGCGATTCCTAGTGACTGAGTAACAAAATGAAATGTTATTGTGTATTTCGCTCACTGTATTTCAGTTTTCTTGCTTAATCTTCGCTCTCAATAATCTTAATACGACCGAGAGCGGCCAAAATCGATCGGGTTCGATTGCAATACGGCGCCTAAGAGTTTTTCGGGTCGGTCACCCTCCCGAAATTTTATTGCAGCGCATGGTGACGCTGCTGCAAGCGGCCAGCCTTAGAGCCGAGGCTCCATTTCGGAACCCCGAATCCACAACTCTTCGCCCCACACACAGAACAAGCAATCGCTTCACCTGTATCGAACAAGGGACTGTTACGGTCGTCTCCGCATTCCACTGATGTCACATCTAAAACTTTCAAACTAAGTCAAGTCAATTCAAGGAGAAATACTATTCAATACATAGCTGCTCGCAGTACAGTGAATTCACTGCTTTCATACTCCCAACGATCTCCAATCTCAACGCACGCAAGCAATAAAACTCGTTACCAATTCTAACATACAGAACGGTTCTGCTCCTAGTATCCCAGCCACACTGAGTGAGACGGTTTTCTACGCACAAAATAATCTTTCTGGAAGGCAGTTTTTTATAATTTTTTACAATATCGGACACTATAATGCTGTCTGAAAATCTGCGATTTTTATCTGTATTCTATCAAAATAGAGATTTTGAGCAATTTTTAGTACTTCTACCTCTCAGATCTATTTTGGCTCAGAAGAAAAAACTCTTCTCCTCCCTTCGGGGGATGAGCAGTTAAACGTATCACAGGGAAAACGACTCTTTCCATACGGCTAACGCGATCTGCTAACGCGCGTTAGCAGATCGCGTTAGCTGCGTCTTGTAACCGCGTTAGCTGCGTCTTGTCATCGCGTTAGCTGCGTCTTGTAACCGCGTTAGCTGCGTCTTGTCATCGCGTTTAACTATCGTAACGCGGTCCGCGTTTTAAGATCGCGTTAGCACATCGCTAACGCGTTAAACGCGCTTCTGCTTAAACACTGCAAAAAGCGGATGCACAGGGAAAACGACTCTTTCCATACGGCTAACGCGATGTGCTAACGCGATTGTTTTCGACGATCTGCTAACGCGCGTTAGCAGATCGCGTTTAACTTCTCAGCAGTGAGAGGCGCCCGGGCGCGTTAGCACATCGCTGATGCGTTAAACGCGATCTTGTTATGTGATTTGCTAACGCGCGTTAGCAGATCGCGTTAGCCGTATGGAAAGAGTCGTTTTCCCTGTGTATACACTGTACATGTTATAATGCAGATCTGATGCACAGCGCCCATAATTAGCACGCTCACCAAAGTCATAATCGGCTGATCCTTGGTCGATCGCCGTCTTCACACTTTCTTCCTGCGCACTTTCTTCCCTCTCACTGACTGGCAGCACATCTGAAACCAAACACAATCTAGAACGCATGTAAATCTACCGTCCCAACCTTTCTTACTGTTCTCCGACTTTTCTACTTTTGTCCCTTTGCCACGTTCTAGATAGCGCCGCATGACGGACGGAGCTGAAAGGAGGTGGTTGCAGCGACAGACAAGAAGTGCAAACAAGAGAGCTACGTAGAGATCTCGGTTTGCGAGCGAAGCGCGGATCGGAGGCGCCGAGACCGACGTCTTCCAAGATCGGGGGCAGCGGTTCGTTTCTGAGTGGCAAGTGGGCGGCAGTGAGAGTGAGTGAGTACGGTTGTTTCAATGCTCTGAACAGACCCCACCTGCAACGGAACTCGCGTCGTTGACTCAGTGGTTAGCTCGCTGTTTTGAGGCAGGACGGCTCCGGCATCCCAGCAGTTGTTTGTGGGTTCGAAACCTGTCGAGGAGATGGGAACTAGCCGACACAAAGCCCAACCAGGCCGTCAGAAGACAGCAATGGCAAGTAGATAAATGGGGACCAAACCGACGCTATCTTGCACCAGCAAAGGGGAGGATTGTTGTTAAAGGAAGCTGCCGGACCTTGTGTCTCCTCCTGCTCTATAGCAGCAGCAGCAGCAGCAACACCAACAACACAGACAGACAGACAGAGACAGAGACAGAGACAGAGACAGAGACAGAGACAGAGACAGAGACGCAGACACAGACAGACACCTACAAAGCCAGTTTGATGGCGGTGAGAGAGCAGTTCTTGTGGACGGCCTTGCGATGGAAGTCGCAGACCACGTTCCTGGGAGCCACGTGCGTCCACTGGTCGGCCAGACAGGCGGTCTGCACCTCTGCCAACGTCTGTTCGGATGCGAGGGGCTCGGCTATCTTGACCAGGACGGCTGCCAAATCCTCCAGACACAGCACTGAGTCAGGACCGATCGAGCGCGTGCTGCCTAAACTGTCCACTCAGCAGTGTGTTGGGCGAGCATTTCCTACGTCCGAGCGCGGCTTCTCTGCCGGACTTGATGGCGTCCAAACAGCCCTGGACCTCGTTGTACTTGGAGGAGAGAATGAAGTAGAACTTGGCCGTCTTGGTGTACTTGAGAATGTGGGAGAAGAGCGACTTGTAGTCTCTGCAGAACCGATAGACCTTAAGCACTCGCTCCTGCTCCGTCAACGGTATGCCGTGGCCCTTCTCCATGTCCGACGCTGAACAAACAAGTACTCTGTAGTGTTGGTGCAGACCGAAAGCCAACCTGCAGCCAGAATGGCGTCTCTGTTGCCGTCGTCCCAGTGCTGTCCGGAGTCCGGCAGAGCCACCAGCCAGGTGCGTTCAACGGAAATGCCGGCTTGCAGAGAGAAAACGATGAGAGACACCTCTGCCGGCAGAACCTGCTGCTTGTCCAGCTGACAGTAACTGAGGGTGGAGAGCAGGTGGAACTCGGTTCGCTTCAGTTCTTCGGTCAGATCCGCTGCAACACTCTCCTGCACACAGCACCGCACCACCACCAGACACCACTCACCGCCCTGCGCTTCGCTCCACTGCAACTTCTCCAGCAGAATCTCCCGCTGCTTCTTCCTCAGCTGGGCGAACCTGCCACTCTCCATCTCATCGTAGTACTGAAAGCCACGCACCGTTTACCCTGTCCACGTCCTTCAGACAGCGGCATATCGAGGGGTGTAAGTGGGTACACACTCTTTGTGGTGGAGGTAGGAAGAAAAATCTGATAAAAAATAGGAGGAGCGAAAGAAAAAGAAGAACGTACTACTAAACTAAAACTGTCTATTTCTGCTCAGAATGCCTTTTAATACTGATCCGTCCCTCTAGGGATATTGAAATTTTGCAATTTTGCCAAAAAATAATCGATAATCGATATTTATCGATAAAACTTGTTAGTTTATTATTAATTATGATAATTAAAAACATTTATTTCTGTTTCGGATCGGTTCCTGATTTCCCCCCAGCTACACCTGATCCGATTTCCGTACACTTTCATGCCGACAATTGAGATTGGAAGGAACCTCGACGTTGCTGTTTGCGGATTGGAAATCCGCTACTTTGCATAGGATAACAGTTTGGGTGGAATTCGGGAAACAGTAGATGTAGGTTGGTTGAGAGAAAGTGACTGAGTGCAGTGACTTACCAGCTGAGCGCGTTCGGCCTGGTGTTCGGTGAGGAGTCTGCGTTGCATTCGCTGCTCCGCCTTTCTGATTCCTTTGTGCGTCTTGTTCTTCTTCTTCTTGTTCGGTGGCGCCTGGAAACACTGGCGTTGTTCGGCCACTTCTTGTTTGCTCGCAGTCTTCCATAATTGTTTCTCTTCTTCTGATAGCGTCTGAAAACACCAACACCACCAAAAGATAATTTATTGGTTGCTGTATTATATTTGGTCACCTGCCATTTCGGAGCGGCCAATCGAACCAGTTGATCGGTAGGAATTTTGCCCGAGCCTTCTTCAAACTGCCCTCTCAAATGTTCGGCGAACAGCATAAAACCATTGCCTCCTGTCTTCGGCATTGCCTCCACCTACCACATTCAGTTATCCCAGATTGCCAAAAATGCACTCGATCTTTCAGACACGAGTTATCTTCAAATTGCTTGACCAATAATCATATCGACCACGCCCATCTGAGATTGTGTTCGACGCTTATTGGTCGTTGTCAATGCCGAAGAACGCGGGAGCTGAAACAGAACGCAAAACTTGAAACGGAAAAGCTTTTATTTTCAATATTCTCAGAGATATTGTACAGTACATTGATTCAGAAAAGCGCAAGTCAGTAGACGCGAGTATCAGCAAATTTCTCTGTAATTAAGAGATCATCCTTGTAAGCGGAAGCCACACAAGCAAACTGCCTTTTGCTGTTGCAGTTCATATCACTGTACCACAATCCACTTAACAACTTTACATAAACACATTGGACTCGCTTCACAGCAGTTCTCATGAGTTTGGGCTCTCCCGTGGCCCAGCGAGAATACCTACAGAAACAACTGCATAGGACAGTCAGGGAAATAACAACAGATATGGTACTGATGGATGGTACCGGCGCGTGCAACTACAACCATACATGTACTAGGGGGGGGGTTTGGGGGGGTTACCCCCCCTGCTGGAAAGGCCAACCCCCCCCCCCTCCCCCCCCCCCCCCCCCCCCCCCCGAGACAGGTTAAGGGACCCCTCCCCCCGACCAAAAAATACAAGTGGTGGTAGTGGCTCCAGTATTAACAAACTGGGTCAGAAATCACTAATTTTTAGCCTAAAATTCACTTGAAAAGCCTTTGGAAACCGAATTTGGCGTTTCCACTGCTGGTATTTAAGAAAAATCGGTGTTTTTGGAAGCTCTTTTTGTCATTTTTTGCTTGTTTTTAGCTTTAAAACGCTATTTGGCAGCTTAAAATAGCGATTTTTAGCGTCCTTACTGAAAAAAACGTGCTAAAAACGCATTTCTAGGCGTTTTGGAGCTTTTTGAAATTTGGGACCCCCCACCTGGGCGAAACCCCCCCCTCGACCCCCCACCTGAGGAAAAAACCCCCCCCTACCCCCCTCCCCCCAGGTCGGCCCGGAGCTGTTACATGTATGACTACAACTGCTACCATATATGTTGTTATTACCCTGACTGTAGGATACTGTAGCTGGAAAATAGTCTCAAACTTTACGTCAGCGTATTTATGCGAGCACTGTCGGTAATGTTGATCCGGTAGGTGCGTCCTTGTCTGCTGATGTAAACTTTAACGTCCAGCCAAAACTCGCCGACATTTCTCCCCTGATGCAGTTGAATTGTGCGTTTGCTCTTCACAAAACGGTGCAGGTAGCTGTAGTGAGGCGGTGACACAGCTGCGTTCTCTTTTCCACAAGTCACTTGCGCACGTGCGAATGATTTCTTTGGGAAGACTTTGTGGCATTTATAGTCAACAGCTTTCAGGCCTGTCCATTTGTGTCGACAACAAGGGCCGCGGTCGCACGAAATGTATGATTCGGTAGGCGGACAACTTTTGCGGTTGATTTGCATGTCAGCTGAAAGAATAACAGTCAGTCAAACCAGATACAGTATAGTTTAGTCCAGTCCGCTTTTTATCAGTTCACGTACATTAGCTAATAAAGTAAGGATTTATACAGGATGGAACACGTGTTACACGTTTGGTCATTTGCAGCACGCCGCCACTATCGGAACTCAACAAAATTTCACATAAATATCTCCTTCTCAACTACCGCTTATTACTCCAATTCCCAGATATGACTTATTGGGAATCAATTAGAATTCCTGGGCTTTTTATGTGGGCAATTTCACTTGATTCGCACAATGTTTAAACATGCGTTATATACGCCATTTTGATTCCCAGGCCTGCGAATCAAGGACAAAATTCGTCATCATTGATTTTTTATCTTGGGATTATAGATGACGGCTGTTGCAAGCACTGAACGAAGACGACCCGATCGTTTTTTGAATTTGTCAGTGGTTTTGGGAATAGAAAGATGAGGACGACCAGCTTTTAGATCGAATCCTACGTATGGTATTATGATGAGGTCAGCTCACACTGACTCTGTGGGCCACTTATACAAATCTTAGATTTCACGTTTTCAATGGTCAATGGATATTTCCCAAAATTGGCAGGCATCTAAATTACCCTGGCAACTATATTTGTGTGAAATTTGATTGAATTATAGCGTGCTACGTTACGTACGAATAGCTGCGACCGATCGAGCTTTCCTGCGTAGTCCGTAACCGCAAATAGAAGTGCAGTTACCCCATTTTGACCACTCTTTAACGCTGTAAATGTGGCACTTGATTGCTAAAGTAGGTACTGGCATCTCTAATTCAAAATATCTGTAAGCTTTTCTGCGCCCTAAAATCTCGAATAACGTGCTGCCACCAAGATTAACACAAACCGTTATAGGATGCGCCATAATAAACTGAGAGTGCTACAAGATTGGTTAGGATAAATACACAGCAAAACACCAAGACCACGTTGCGGAATCGAACGGCGTTCCAATGAACCTTTCTTTTGACCACCGCTGGTACTTGACAAATCATACACATTTCTTAATCAAACAACATTGACTACACAACGGTGTTTAGTATGTACTACGTAGGTACCTTTCTGAATTTCGTCTCGACTGAGTGGTTTTCCACATAAAATGCAAGGTAAGACTAATCGTCGTTGATCGCTCGTTTTTTCTGGCCTAACTGGTATTAAATCGCGCGCATGTTTAGTTGCTTCGTTTGGCATTGTTTCGATTTCCGACCCTGTTCCTGCAATCAAATCAACAACGACCTGTAGCAGTGACCTTTCAGAACAGTCTATCGGAGCCCGAGCAATTGTTGATCGCTCTTTGTTCTTCAACCAATCTTTTACCCCAATATTGCTATGGTACTAAGCTGGTTTTACTGCACAGCATACAGTACATTACTTACTGCTTGATCTTGATCCGGTTCGTTTGGGCTTTATTATGTCAGCGATGCTGTATCGTGTTGTCTTTTCTGCTGAACTCTCTGAAGTCGGCTGCGAGTCAGCCAATTTAGGTCTTATTGCTGGAGTGACTGATTCGTAGGCCGGATTGTCTGTAAGCACGTACATACTGTATGTTCAAAGAAGATAAACTACACTGCAACCAAACAGTACCTTTAAAGACTTTGTCGTTCCAGTTTATCATTTTGCGCGATACAACAAGACAAGAACCAAAAACAAAAATCTAACAGTAAGCAAGTAACAGGGTCGTGAATTTGATTACTGTTTGTAACCTGCGTGCTAACTAAAGGCGTGAATTCGCTAGTGTCCGGATGTTTGCCGTGACAGACGTAATTTCTTGCAGGAAGCAAATTTACAAAACCAAAAGAGAATTGAGGAAAATTATTTGGTCATAAATCTGATACCAAATTGGTTGTCTGTGGCCTGAAACTGGATAAGAATGTCGTTTAGTCAGTACAGAATAAGAACGAAGCTGTCACTACATCCCCTGTTGAATAAAACTCACGCTTTATTCAATCCCATGAGAAATTGCTTCTGATGAGTCCATTTCATTAATAGTCAGTCAAACTGCCTGCTGATCCATCTATTGCTTTTCTTATGCAGTCTAAATTGTCACTTTGATCTCTCTCTGTATTTTGATCACTCTAGTATTTTGCGGTACTGTAGATGAGAAATGTGCAAAAGCCATATTAATTTGTGCATTTAGTGTTCACGTATGTACCTACGTTTATGCATAGTTTGCTGTCCAGTAGCGTGCCCTGTCCTTCTTCTACTATTTTATAGGAAATGTAGTAACAATGTGATGGCGCGCTGCTCAAATTAAGCAAAAATTTCTAATATTTTAGACAATGGCATTTTAGTGAAATGGTTTCAATTCGAATGCTCGGCTACAGGGTCCTACTGGTTCTGCTCTTTTCACCGCTGATTGCGAGCGAGCCTCAGTGGGCGTTGTCCATCCGCAATGATTTGGACGTTCCAGCCACTGTTGTGCCCGCCGAATGGCACTGCTGGTACCTGAAAGATTTGGACAAATCTCGAAACCAAGTCTACCAGCCCGGTAATAGCTTTATATGTCCGACTCTACTCTATTGTCTGAACACAGGAGAAAAGAAACTGTTGTGGACGGAGAAAGACAGCAGCTTCTTTGACAAATGCCGTAAGTCAGAGGGCTGGCTGCGCGTTGTAGTCAGAGCAAAAGGCGGCAATTGTTCGTTCAAGTTGAAAATTTCTGGTGATGTATTCGAGGGCTGGTCGGCCACTTGGCAAGACTGCGATACCAGTTCGTTCAAAGTAACCGGTGTGTTTGAAAGCAACTTTCGAACCAAAATATTCATTCACAACTAGATTGAATCGTGTCGAAATTCAAAAAAAATTGATGTTACTTTACATACTAGGTAGGTAAGTTTCTGAAAATCTGCTTCTCTGAGCAAGTAAGAGTTTTATTGAACGAGCAGCTGTCGTAAGGTCTGGTATGAGACATTAGAATCGGGCAGAAACAGAACTACGGGTAAAAGCAGGAGAGAGAGCGTACAAGCAATGACAAGTGAACCAACAAGTACTAGAAAGAAATGCTAAGTGAGCAGGGTATCATTATAAGCTGGCGTCGGAGGGCGACGGAGAGGCTCTGTTGCTGTCGTAGCTGAGCATAGTTTCACTCACACTCACAATATCCACCGAACCGTCCGACCTCGCAGCCAAAGGAACGGTCAGTTGCATTTGCGTGCCATTTCTGCCGACGTGGTACGTGAGCACCGGACGACCGCCCTCCATCAACTGGTCATCTTCGGCCGTCCAATGCTGCTCTGCCCGGGCCCTCACTGTTGACACACTGACGCTGGACACCGAACTCACTGTCACCGAACTTGACTGACCACTGGCCGGCCGACGTCCGACAGAGACAGCAGAGACACTGCCACTCACTCGTCTGTAATAGATGAGGGGCCCGAAGACTAGACCGAGCATCACGATGAATAGAACAATAACTGTGGCCACGCAGAGCATCAGTTGAAGGCGGTGTTGTAATTCCAGCCTCGCCACATGGTCTGCTAACGATCCGTCCCCGGTCACTTCACTCACACCACACAACACCAACAACCACAGCAACAAACACATCAGAAACCGTTGTCCACTCCACTCAACAGTACAAACAATGAGCGGGAACCAGAGTTGCTTTACTAAAGTACGTACAATAGTTGGCAACCATTTTTAAATACTGTAATTCGCGCTACGACGACGAAAATACACTGTCATCTGTTTTACGGCGGTTTCAGGGGTGAAAAGCAAAACTTTTACGTACAAACCTGCCTAAAGGTGTTTTTGTTTGCAGCTAAAAACGTCAGTTCCTGTCGAGTGAAAGTGAACATCGAAGGATGCCCCTTCAGGCTAGACAGTCGGGTTCAGTGGTCAATGAACGACCTAATGGCACTGTTCACAGAGAAAAAAGCGCAAAGACTATTTTGTCCATCCAACTAGCTCGCCAACAACTGCTTATCCGTCGAACCAGACCGAACGAGGGCAAACAACTCAAGTTTTAACTCAAGCGCTGAACAGAGAACACAATTACGTGGGACCAGCCGTATCGGTCATACAGGATGATTCACATATTGTGCGGGGTTTTGCAAGCTCAGAACTTTTTTGTTTGTGGACCGAATTGGCTGATTTTTGGATACGATGCGTGGACATACAGTACTTCGCATTTTTGAGTTTCAAATTTCCGCTTGTTTCATCACGAAATGACTGAAACCGGAAAATTCTGCTGCAAACTAAAATTTCCTCCAGCATTGGTGCTAAAAATACAGTCAAACCTCGTAAATGGAACATCGGACCGCCTGATCATTTAAGAGTCGGTCCACGAAAAATCAAACATTGGTCTGTACAGCTGATTTTTCAAAATCACCGCACAGATGTGAAACTTTCAGCGATTGAAGACCATGAAAAGAAATGAAAAAGTTTGCCATCCGATTTTCTCTAGCTGCATTTGAACCCAAGTTATGGACCCTCGAAAATCGGGATTTTCGCACTCTCCAGTGGCACCACCCTAACTTTGAACGGCTATGGTTCACTAGTCTGTGGACCACATTTTATCAGTTATGACTCGTTAGAAAGACCATTTCAAGTAGTTTCAAGCGCTTCTGTCAGATTTTCAAAAAAATTGGTCTGATCTTGTGCAATTCACCATAAACTTTAACAGGCAATATCTTAAAATTGAACATGGTATCTCAAAAAGTGACTATCATATTCGGAATCTCCGTTCTTTTGTGCGTCTAACGGTACCAACCATATTTATGTGGAGTTGCAATCTGACGGTCAAACGATCAGTTGAAGGTAGGGTTGTCGGACACTCAAAAATCCGGTTTTTTTGCGCTTTTCGATCACCCACCAAACTTTGAACGGCTGCCGTTCACTATTCTGTCGGCAAATTACTACCAGTTATGGCTCATTTGAAAACTAATGTGACGTATTCCATGACGGTTTTGTTACTGGTCAAAAATTTTTGAGGCATTATGTGCAATTTGTCCTGGACTTTGGTGAGTCGTATCTCAAAAGCGAATTATTTGCTAAAGCAGCTGGAAGCAGATTCGGAGTCTCCGTTCGTTTCTGCGTCTAACGGTAACATTTGTCAAAAATATTTCCGATGGAATGGCGAATGACAGCTAGACAAAGATTGGGGGCTGACGGAAAAGCTACAAAAACCTGGTTTTTGAAAATGTTTGACCATCCTACTTTCAACTGATCGTTTGACTATCGAAGTGCAAGTCCATATAAATGTGGTTGGTACTGTTAGATGCACAAAAGAACGGAGATTCCGAATATGATAGTCACTTTTTAAGATACCATATTTAATTTTAAGATATGGTTTGTTAAAGTTTAGGGCCGATTGCACCAGATTAATCCAATCTTTTGAAAAACTGGTAAAAGCACTTGACACTACTTGAAACGGCCTTTCTAACGAGCCATAGCTGATAACATTTGGTCCACAGACTAGTGAACGGCAGCCGTTCAAAATTTGGTGGGTGACCGAAAAGCGCAAAAAAACCGGATTTTTGAAAGTGTCCGACCACCCTACCTTCAACAGATCGTTTGACTGTCAGATTGCAATTCTATATAAAAATGTTTGGTACCGTTAGATGCACAAAAGAACGGAGATTCCGAATATGATAGTCACTTTTTAAGATACCATAGTCAAGTTTGAGATATGGCCTGTTAAAGTTTAGGGCCGATTGCACCAGATCAATCCAATCTTTCGAAAAATGGTTAAGAGCACTTGACACTACTTGAAATGGCCATTCTAACGAGCCATAATTGGTAATAATTGGCCGACAGAATAGTGAACGGCAGCCGTTCAAAGTTTGGTGGGTGATCGAAAAGCGCAAAAAAACCGGATTTTTGAGTGTTCGACAACCCTACTTTCAACTGATCGTTTGACCGTCAGATTGCAACTCCATATAAATATGGTTGGTACCGTTAGACGCACAAAAGAACGGAGATTTCGAATATGATAGTCACTTTTTGAGATACCATGTTCAATTTTAAGATATTGCCTGTTAAAGTTTATGGCGAATTTCACCAGATCAATCCAATCTTTTGAAAAATGGTTAAGAGCACTTGACACTACTTGAAATGGCCTTTCTAATGAGCCATAATTGGTAATAATTGGCCGACAGAATAGTGAACGGCAACCGTTCAAAGTTTGGTGGGTGATCGAAAAGCGCAAAAAAACCGGATTTTTGAGTGTTCGACAACCCTACTTTCAACTGATCGTTTGACTGTCAGATTGCAACTCCATATAAATATGGTTGGTACCGTTAGACGCACAAAAGAACGGAGATTTCGAATATGATAGTCACTTTTTAAGATACCATGGTCAAGTTTGAGATATGGCCTGTTAAAGTTTAGGGCCGATTGCACCAGATCAATCCAATCTTTTGAAAAATGGTTAAGAGCACTTGACACTACTTGAAATGGCCTTTCTAACGAGCCATAATTGGTAATAATTGGCCAACAGAATAGTGAACGGCAGCCGTTCAAAGTTTGGTGGGTGATCGAAAAGCGCAAAAAAACCGGATTTTTGAGTGTTCGACAACCCTACTTTCAACTGATCGTTTGACCGTCAGATTGCAACTCCATATAAATATGGTTGGTACCGCTAGACGCACAAAAGAACGGAGATTTCGAATATGATAGTCACTTTTTGAGATACCATGTTCAATTTTAAGATATTGCCTGTTAAAGTTTATGGCGAATTGCACAAGATCAGACCAATTTTTTGAAAATCTGACAACAGCGCTTGAAACTACTTGAAATGGTCTTTCTAACGAGGTATAACTGATAAAATTTGGTCCACAGACTAGTGAACCGCAGCCGTTCAAAGTTGGTGCCACTGGAGAGTGCCAAAATCCCGATTTTCGAGGGTCCATAACTTGGGTTCAAATGCAGCTAGAGAAAATCGGATGGCAAACTTTTTCATTTCTTTTCAAGGTCTACAATCGCTGAAAGTTTCACATCTGTGCGGTGATTTTGAAAAATGAGCTGTACAGAGGTCTTCGCGTCAATGTTCGATTTTTTCGCGGACCGACTCTTAAGTTCCATTTAGCGAGTTTGTTTGTTATTGGGCGTGTTTGTTATTGTGTTTGTTAGAGGACTGCCATGACAAACCAGTAAACAATAAGTTATATAAGCGTCTCATACGGCTAAAATAGACGATAAACGGGTCGTAAATAAAGCTAGAAATCAGAGGCAGCAACAAATACTGCTGTTTATCGAAAGCGGCATGCAAAGAAACAACCGATAGATCGCATAACCAAACAGCAAACATTATTTAACCAGGCAATAACATGATTACTTCAACATTGCTAAATTAAATTAATTGTGCAACGGATTGAATGAAATCAAAATGCAACAGAGATCTGTGAAGAGAGCTAAATTTTCAGTGCATTGGAGAGACCAAATCGGTTAAGATACGCTTAACTTGATAGTTCTCCCAAATGGCTTTCAGAAGTTTCATTTCTGCCAGCTCTTCAGTTTGCGTCGCTGCAGATGACTGCTCTGACATACGTCTCGTACCCTGGTTTGATTCTTCCTGAACGCACCACTCTATATACTTCACTATACGTACATTCTGTTGGTGCATTACAGAGAAGCTTTCAAAGCTGGCGGAATCCCAACTATTAGCAATGGCATCATAAGGAGGAGGCGAGAAATTGAGATGAGAAAGCAGAATCTGTTGGCACAGGTGCGGCCAGCGCTGAACCACTACTTCGAAGGCTGTTGGACTGGTCAGCAAGCGCTTCATCACAGGAGACTCCTCCATCTGCTCTGTCATCGTACCAACACTCTACAACGCTGTCAGACTTCGATTTCGTAAATTTGTAGAAAAACAAACCTGTTTCTGTTTCAGCGAAGCAGTGACGCTTCCAAAGTCGCTCACTCGAAAAGAACTAATGGCAGGTACAACCTGAAAAAAGGCAAGAACAGCTTTTGAAGAAACTGGCTTGACGCACGTCTTTATAAAGCGGCTCGAAGAATATAGCGCGATAGGTGGTCTTGTGCGCGAAGTGCAGCATGGAAGGCACGAAGAGAACACGAAAGCAGGTGTGCCGCTTGAGAGAGCTGAACGAACGGGAGCAGTCCATGTCAGAGGCAAAAATAGTGTCTCCTTGAGAGTTGGACAGAGTGCACACTCCTGAACTGAACGACAAGGCACGTGCGCTGCACTCTTCAAACGAGAACTCTGCCTCTCCTTGGTAGTCGTAGACGCGAACCGCCTCCCAGCCTGAAATTGCGTAAGTACTTGCTGTAGACAACACTCCAGTAAGGGGCCGTCCATAAACTACGACGTTCAAAAATTCAAAATTTTGCACCCCCACCCACCTCCCGACATTTTCAGCACAACCCCCTTAAAAACTACGACGTTTTTTGGCAGATACCCCCCCCCCACCCAACTAAACTTGGTACGTGTCCGACGTTGAAAAATGTACAATAAAATTTACATAGTACTGTAGAAGCTATGAAAAAGAAACTTTTTGACCGTCAACTACCATTTTGGCAGTTTGAAACTTGAACTCGGTTGAGTTTCCTTGTAATATAAAGCTGTGAACAAAATATTCTTAGGCGCTAAAAACGTCGACGTTTTTGATACCAACCCCCCCCCCCGGCGACGTGTTCCGACGTTCAAGCAACCACCCCACCCCCTCTGAACGTCGAAGTTTACGGACGGTCCCTAAGTAGGGTCGACGTTTCCGAAATCTCAGCAAAGTCGAAAATAGGAAAGGTACCAATTTCACGAGTCGGCATTTTCAGTATGGGCCGCGCGTCGAAGAGCACCACCTGCAGCGGAGCGAGTGGGCGATGCAGCAGGCGCTTTAGCACCAACACTCTGCCTAGATGGTCGTTCCAGAGATTGCACCGGTCTGCCCGACTGCCCAGCACCAGACCCAGACAGCGCTGCAGTTCCAGCTGTCTGTGGCCGCCGTCCACGGTCACACTGTATCTGAACTGCTTTTTGACGCCACTGCCGCGCTCCAATACGAAACCCAGACGCGTGCTGGTCAGAACTACGTTGGCGCCGCGCCACAGACAATTGTTCACTTCTTTCTGACGACACGCCTCGAACGCTACCTAAAACCACACAAAGTCGACCGGCAGCCAGCGAGACATCAGAACAGCGCAGCATCTCCTCCTCAGCACAGCTACACCTACCCATTTTCCCAAATCGACTTGCGTAGTAGTCAGTCTGTGGCAGTTCTGCTTCGGCACAAAGACTATGCCACACAGCTTGGACCATACGTGAAAGAAGCCGGAAGACGGTGTGTAATTGAAGACCACGCCTATGTGACGACCACCTTCCACCTTCGACGCACTAACGCTCTCCTCGGAAGCACTCAGCGGTCGCATAGCTCTGCATGCAGTGCTGCTTTGCAAGTACACCCGCACTGCTACGTACTTTGCCCTGATCTAAAGCATACATGTAACAGGTCATCCGCCGATGGGGGGAGGGGGGTTGAGGGGTCTGGCGCCGGCCGGGGGGGGGCTGAGCCAAAATGTTGGGAGGGGGTAGGGCACTAAAAAACGCTCAAAAATTGAAAAAATCTCAATTTTTGGGCTAAAAATCGCCAAAAATCGCTAATTTGGGCTGAAATACAGCTAAAAAGTGCTGTTTTGCAGGCGATTTTGGCAATCTGAAATTCTAAAAAATTGCAAAAATTTGCTCAAAAATTTACTTGCCAGAAAAATCGGAGGAGGGTCGGCGAAATCGTCTCGGGGGGGGGGGGGGGCATCCGCGGGGATCTGGCCTAAGTCGGGTGGGGGCAGACCCCCCTGTTACATGTATGATCTAAAGTGTTTCTGTTGAAAAGCGTTAAAGAGACGAGACCCGTTCTGGAATTGCGCAGCAGCAAAAAATAGCGTGCAAGGTTATTAGTGACATACACGTACTGCAGAAATAACTGTAGTGAACGGACTGCTTGAACCTGATGCTGCATACCAGAATAAAAACTCTAATGAAATTTTACCTTGCCAAACTGACCTGTCTCAAATCTGTGCGATTTGCGATCATTTCAAAGTGAACGCTCTGCTGCTTGTAGAACTTTTCAGTTGTCAGCTCGGGCTGGGGGTACAGATTCCTGACAGCAAAGAAGATGGCATCTTGCCCGGAGTGGTCCTTCGATAATATGTAGCCGAAGTAAGGCAACAGGCAAATTATATTGCCTCTTCCTTCAATCACTTCACTTAGCGGTGTGACGTGCACCAGTTGAAAACATTGTCCAATGTTCACATCATCTTTAAGAAGCGTGACCACAACCTGAAAAATTGCACACCGCTTATCAAACACGCGGGCTTTAGCTGACGCCACCAAAAATATTGTAACCGTTTATGCACAACAGTGCTGTCAGTTTAATATAACGAATTTTACTGAAAACAGTTGCAGCACTAAGCAGACCCGTAAAAACTTTGGAAATAAGCTAGTGGATAGAGCAAGCGATGACCAATACTAAAAATCACGCAAGAACATACAATGTACTAGGGATTTGGGGGTTACACCCTAGCTGGAAAGGCAAACCCCTTCACCTCCGAGACTGGTTAAGAGACCCCCCCCCGACCGAAAAATACAAGTACTAGTAGTTGTCAGTGCTTACAAACTGGCTCAGAAATCACTAATTTTAGCCTAAAATTCGCTTGAAAAGCCTTTGGAAACCGAATTTGGCGGATTTAAGAGAAATCGTTGTTTTTGGAAGCCCTTTTGTCATTTTTTGCTTGTTTTAGCTCTAAAACGCTGTTTTGCAGCTTAAAATAGCGATTTTTAGCGTCCTTACCAAAAGACGTGCTAAAACGCATTTCCAGGCGCTTTGGCGCCTTTAAATTTTGGACCCCCCTCGCCCCCATTTGAGGGAAACCCCCTCCCACAGATCGGCCCGGAGCTGTTACATGTACATATGTGCAAGAACAGGCTTGTCACTGACAAAAACCACTGCTCCACCAGAGGGCAGCGATCAACTAACTAAACCAAGTTCGGAATTGCGTAGGAGTATTAGTGAGTAGGTAATAGTACCAGCACGGGCCGGACTTTTGGCGGTCCGGCCCGGATTTTCAATTTTTTGGTGGGTCCGACCCGGAAAAGCTAAAATAGCTGAAAATCGCCATTACGAAGTGTTTTTGACCACTAAACGTCACGCCACGGGCAATACTTGTTTTTCGCAGCGTCATTCACTCCAAGTCTGTTGTTTTAGACCGTTTATGTACATTTTGTACTTTTAAAAAGTTTTTTGTTGATGATCGATTTCGTGACGTTGTTGTGAGACATAACCAACATCTGTTCTCTTACAAAATTATACCCTTCTTGGATGCATTCAAGACAAAAAAATCTTTTGAAACTCCTTTCGGGCTCGCACAGTTCCCAATCCCGGATTTTTATTTCACGAAAATGTTGCGCTATCTGTTCACTTTCGATCGAGTAAATAAAATGTACATTCATTTATTCCTGAGTTATAAGCCAAGAGCTGAGGTTGGGTCGAAACTACAGTTGGTAGGTATACCTGAACCTGAAACCGGGTATCAACCTGAAAATTGTGAACCTGAACCTGAACCTACATACTTGAAAATAAAAGTACTTACCTGACACCTACTAGGTCGGTACCTACTTTTCAGGTTTTTCATGTCTTAAACTTCCCGGTATAAGTAGCACGTACTGTCAACATTTGAAATTGGTTAGATCAGATATTGCTTGTCGCTCTACAGTTTTGTTCTTAAAAATGGTGTGCCTGAAGCTCTAATGCACATTATCTGCACCTACGTGTACAGTAACTTAAAAATGAAGGCGACTATAGGGAAAAGCCCCATCAGGAAATTGACTCTAAGAAAGCTTGCCTTCCTCTGTGCCTAAGCCTAAGCTTTAGTTTGTTTGTTGAACGTAAGCTTAAACGTCAACTACATAGTAGAACTTATCTAAGCCTGAGCCTTAACTTAATGCCGGAACTTAGAGTTTGAAATGAATGTTCGCAGAGTGCGTGGGGGTTTCCTACTACAATGGCGATCGGTCCATCATACCGCAAGAAATTGTCTTGCGTTTTCTCGTTTTTGTCGAATTGTTGGTTTGTAAATTTCGATTGCTTTGAACATGGATCGTTTTCTTAAGAAAAGGAACAGCAGCGCTATTGATTTAGCTCATAGCTGAAAACTTGTGTCTTTGTTTGAAAGTACCTGAACCTGAACCTGACGCCTGGGTACTTTTGAAAAATGTACCTGAACCTGAACCTGAAATTGGATTTTAGAGATACCTGAACCTGGACTTACCTGAAATTTGGTGGTACCTACCAACTGTAGTCGAAACACTGAGTCTCACAAAAAAGGCCGGGAATGTGATACGTAAAAACGACTGTGCGATTACGTTGATCAGAAGGAATGGAAAGCCAGTCGAAGCTCCTGTAAGCAATTTTCAGAGCAAAATACAGGGCAACAAAGTCGTCAGTGATCACACCTATGTACGTAAACGGTAGAGAAAAAAGGGTTGGGATCGTTAAAATCAGAAAAGTTCGTTGAACAGAACCCAATGGCGATACATGCTGAAAAAGCTGAGGTTCCCGAGCACTCAGTGCCACTCAGTGGGCAAGCAAGTAAAGTAGACATAAGTCAAGTAAAGTCGAGCCCAACTTGGTGTGGCAACCACCGACCAGACACGGGCTAGTTCGGCTGAGGGATTGTAGAATTTTGAAATCCTGAGTAGGCTGGGGCAACGGGAGCTGCTGAGGGTTGCTTAGGCAGAACAAAAAATTGTTCTTGCTGCTATTTTTGTAAAAATAGGTTTTAAAAAGCTACAAAGTATTCTGAGCTCGCTTACATACGCTTTTTCAATGATTTCCTATCCAAAACTCTTTACAAAAAATTACTGAGGGGTAGGGCAGAGCTTGAGGGAGAGAGAGAGCCAACCAACTCAGTCTCCCTAGACCTCTCTGTCTGCTCGAGACCCTCGTATGGTCGCGATAGAAAGCAGGGAATAGTGTAACTAACCATAGATGCCTTGCAACAGGTCATCTAGTCAAGTGCGAGGCGGGTTAAGAGGACTGGCTCTAAATTTGAAAGTTATCGAGCACCAGAAATCGCTTAAAAACGGTAATTTTGGCTCAAACACAGTACATACATTAACTTTTAATTCAATAAAGTTTTAAATAAGCAAATTAATGTTTTGGCGGCCAAGTCCCCAAATATTTATCGCAAAAAAATCGGAAATGGTAGAAAACGCCTTAGCCGCTGGAACGTAAACCCCCAGACCACGTATTGAATACTGTATGCGCGGAAGTACGTAAAGGTTCCCCGATTAAACATCGTGTTCAGCTGTTCACTACATGACGAGAAATTTATATTTTTCGCTAAATCAAACGAAATGGTTACCAAACATCCCACATTAAATGCCGACAAAAAAGTTGCTAGATTTTAAGGGTTGTATCCCGAATTAGAGGACCACAGTCACACCCTTTTCTCCTACCAAATGTCAAACTAAAAAACCTTTTCATTCTGTTTAGCTGCGCAACGACTGCCAGAGACGCTCAGTGTAACTTCGGTTCCATCCAAGTTCAAGTGCAGTTCGGCCACGTCTCCCGTTATAGCCGTCACTACGGCGTACTCTACCATGTAACTCTTTGTCATCGTCACAACACTCTCGACCCGATAAATCTGCTGGTTCCCTGAAAAAAATTTCTCCATCCGGGAGGGGGGTATGGCCGGTCGAGGGGGAGGGGTACACCACCCTTACCCATGCATGGGTTTGGGGTTGAACAGACGAAGCAAAACCCCTATATCCCTCTATAGAACCAACCACCCTCTTCGATTGAAACCAACCCTGTCATCCGACGAAGGGGAGGGGGTTGTGCGGTCTGTTCCAGATTCGGGGTGGTACTAAAAACATACATGAGTCGGGGGTATGGGGTATACCTCCTCCCCTCGCCGGCCAATACCACCCCCTTGGTCGTCCATAAAATTTAAACTAACTTTTCAAACGACAGTATGTGATTTAGTGAGAAGTACCATTGTGATAAAATTTAAACAAAAATTTTTAAACGACAGTATGTAATTCAGTGAGAAGTACCCCACCATCATGCATCATGATAAAAATTAGACAAGATGTGCTGTTAAGTTATCCCATCATGGAAATGCATACAATTGGGGTCAAGGGAAACAAGAAAAAAGTTTCTTAGTACTGGTGCTGTTACGTTCTTGTATTTTGAAGTTAGCTAGGGGTTTCCCTAAACTGTCTCACTCATGGGGTATGGTGTCTCGTGTAAAGGGAGGGATATCTCTGCAAAGTATTCCCCATCACAATAGGGAATATATTAATAACGTGGGTTTGTTGGTGTCAGTATCCAAGATGTAAAGAATAGGATATCAACTTTAGCTCCAAACCCCAACTAGCCAACAAACCCACCCCGCGCAAAGGCAATCGCCACGGCACTGCTGAATGCGTCTGAGTCGTGTGCATCTTGTCTTGCGCTTATGGCTTACTAACGCCAGTTGTTTTCTGTTCTACGGATCGATTCTAGGTCAAAATGCCCCCCGCCATGGAATAAGGGTCCCGACCACCCAGATGGGAGCCTAAGGTTCATGCCCCGGTAGCCAGCTCGCTTCATCCTTTTTTCGTTTATGCAGGCAGTGTACATTTTATGATCGAATAAAAGAACTAGATTTGGAGTTTGCAGAGCTTAGATTGATGGCTGTTGAATAAGGGTCGTGACCAACCAGACAACAACGCTTGCCACTGAAGGTCGATTGCGCAAAACAATTCCATGGAAAAGCGATACCACAGAGTTGATTACAGTATGTCCCTGGCCAAATGCTACATCTAGTAGAACAAGTGATTTTCTGTTGCTAAAAGATACAATAGCAAAGATCGACCTACATACTGTATGGTTGGTCATAGTTTTCATTGCAAGCAAATGCATTCTATGTCTAGAAAAGAAGTAATTCTTGACATAATAATACTCGGATTGCCCCAAAAACTCATTGTCATGGGTTAAATATGGAAAGACAAAGATGATATTAAAGAGCACTACTTAATTTTCAGTGGAACGCCAAAGCCTGAAATTCCTTGAAACATTTGTATACTTATAATATAAACTGAATGATATTCCATAAACGACATCATTCCACAAGAAAGAAATGGGGGTAAGCTGAGAGCTTAGGACATCATAACCTAAAAAAGAAGCATGATTATTGCTTTGTTTATAATTTATCACTTTTAGGCAAAATTATTGCTGCTTTATTATGACTGATTGTATAATATAGTCAGTTGAGCAATGTCCCAATGGCCATATTAAAGAAGCATGAATGGACTTGCCTGCTTGCCTAGAACAGTGCCCAGAAGCAACCATATTTATTTAGGCAAAAACATAAAGCAACGTCGCTTTAATGAGAGGGAGTAATTTAATAGACTTGCACATGCCTTACTTTTTCACCTTTCATTCAATTTGGCTACACTAGTTCAGCTTGAGTTTTATGCTTGTGGCTTCTACCCGCTCCTCATTACTGGCTAGCTTTCTCAAATACTGAGTTTAAGGTGTTAGTCTGGCATAGGCATGTAGCTTAGTGGTTAGAGCACTGGACTGGTAATCCAAAGGTGCTGGGTTGGATTCCCAGCTACGCCATTGCACATGACAAACTTTTTCACCTTTCATTCAATAGGGCTACCCACTCAGTATGTTATGCCCAATGGCAACATCAATCATTCCTGCAAATTTCAGACCAATATTCTTTGAATTAGCGAAAAATTTGAAGTTTCTGTGGACCATCCGGATTCTTAGTCTTTGCATCATAAAATCAGAACAGGTTGTAATTTGCTCACCAAGCTTGCACAGTATCTACCCAGTTATATTCGTAATAAATCCTGAAAATTTGAGCCAAATGGATAAACAAGTGACTGAGAACAAATCGTTTTAGTAAAGTTCGAAAACGGGGGTGGACATTTTTTGGGCTGTACTGTAGATTGACATATATTGCTTTGATATCTTTAAGATAATTTTGCGGTATACTATTTACCTACTAAATGCTTTTTCTTTCAGTCCAAAATAATAAAAATATGGAAAAGATTTGTGACTCAGTACTAATATGGTGCAATAGGTACCTGTGCAACATTTAAAATTTAGTTCATTTATTCTATCATACAACACATGTATAAACGAAATGCAACCGCGGCATGAGCCTTTGGCTTAGGCTCAGATTTGGCTATCTTGGTGGTCGGGACCCTTATTCAGTGTATCCATAGCGGGGGGCATTTTGACCTAGAATCGATCCATAGAACAGAAAACAACTGGCGTTAGTAAGCCATAAGCGCAAGACAAGATGCACACGACTCAGACGCATTCAGCAGTGCCGTGGCGATTGCCTTTGCGCGGGGTGGGTTTGTTGGCTAGTTGGGGTTTGGAGCTAAAGTTGATATCCTATTCTTTACATCTTGGATACTGACACCAACAAACCCACGTTATTAACCCTCCGGAAAAAACCGGACCCCTATAGGGGTCACGAACCAATAACCGAACAATGAAAAACAAGTAAAATTAACCAGTTCGGAAAATATGCCCAAAACCAAATTGGAGTAGTGTGACGAACATTTGACAATATCTGCAATTATATGCCCGTTTTAATAGGTTCGATAATTAGGTCATCTGAACCTTTTACGTCAAGGGTTCGCGATTTTGAGAACCTAAACACATGAACTTTAATGCCAAATGGAACTATTTGCAACTGAACATTTTCTTAAAAGTACGTTCTAGTCCGATACGTACAAAACGATATGGTTCTAGTCCACTAGAACCAATTGTCCAACGGAGCCTTTGCAAATGAACATTTAATTGTACATACATACAATGTACATTGTGATCAGAACCTTTTCAGTGGAACCTATTTTTTTAAACGGGCATATCGACTGAAACGCACCAAAACGTGTTTTCGATCCTGTATTAATTCCTGTGATTTTGTGCTGTGCTCAAACGCTAGATATTGCATACAGATTCAGTGCTGCAGGGTTTCGGTCAAGAATGAGCCATACTACTAGGTGTACTGCTTTTGCCTTTGAATTCCCGGGGAACAGCAAAAACAGAAGTCCTAAAGGTTCACTTTAATCACCAAGTTCATCTGTAGAGCGGGAAAGATTTTTAGAGCTTTCAGGTGAAACGTTCGATTTTTGGCAAATCCGGAACTATCACTGGCGAATAGGTTCGTCTGGTGAGCGGGAAAGGTTCTAATCGCTTCCTCAAGAAGGTTCGGTTTTTGAAAAATCCGGGACTATCACTGGCAGATAGGTTCGTTGGCCAAGTGCCAAAGGTTCTTTTCAGGCTCCAAAGATTGGTTCCGCTTACTCTGCAATCAGAACATATGCTGAAAAAGTTCATGTTATTTACGAGCTTTCAATTGGAACATATAAGCGTTCATATTTGTGTCGAACATTCATAGGCTCGAGGTTTTGTTCTTGTATAAAGGTTCGACCATTCCGCCGAACGCCGAATCTTTTTTACCCGGCATATGCCCGGATTTGAGTGGTCATTTCCGGAGGGTTAATATATTCCCTATTGTGATGGGGAATACTTTGCAGAGATTCTAATTGTGCGTGTTAATTGCATGTCATAAAATAATTCTATTGAGTGAGAGAAGTGTGGGGGTTAATCTAGTACGCAGGGGGTGAGTCTAGTACGGCAAAAAAAGCTGTACTAGATTAACCGGGGGTGAGTCTAGTACGCAAAAAGGCCGTACTAAAATAACCGGGGGGATAATAATCAGAGGGGTTAATCTAGTGCGCGACACCGGTACCATACAGCACACTGCCCGAACGTGGGGTACCAAATAAATATCATGGTGCCGGTACTATAATGGTGTCACTAGCCTAGGTACCGGTATCATAATATGGTACCGGTCATACATGGGCCAGAAAAGCCCGAAGGAGCTTTGGAGGTCATGGGATCCCGAAAAAAGTAAAATTTTCTCTCTCTGGGGGGTATGGCCGGCCGAGGTGGTGGTCGTGAACCCACCATAAAAAAACCCCGGCTCATGCATGGTACCGGCACCATAAACGGCATTAGTGCCTGACCGATACATGTAACCACTGATTTACCACCTGATACTGACATTTCAATTTATATTTTAAATAAAAACTAATAAGAAACCTTCAATTCGGCACGTCCATAAAATAGCAAGCGACAGTCGTGGCGGCGTTTCTGCTCGCCGGCCATAAGAGGGCGTTGCCACCAGAGAACTCGGTCCGTCCAGGCAGGTGTGCGACATTTTTCGGAAGTGTCGTAATCGTCCGAGAAAGTGTCGTATTTGTAGGTGGGAGCGAAGGTGAGAGCGCCTTCCTGGAAGCCCTGGAACACATTGCCGGCGGCGCGCTGTACTGTCAGCTGATCGTTGGCTATCATAGAGGAAAAATTGCCCTGTCTGACCATCTGCTTAACGTCTTCGCCGGCCAAATCGATGCGATAGTTGAAATCGCCCAACCAAAAGACGAAGTCGTGAGAGAATACATGTCTACCCTGTAACAGCGCCCTTTTTTCTACAGAAAAGGACTGATCACAGAAATGTAGACAAACCATGGGAAAGCGAATCTTCTTGCATAACTCCAAGAAATCGTTGTTTCGCTCCTGCACTTGCGACTGACCGGCAGCGAAGTGCGAGCAGATGAAGCAGATCGACGTTCCGTGCAGAACAAATCGTATGGCCACGCCTCCTTTGTTACCGGTAGCACCGCCCAGACCTGTCTTCACCACATCAGTCGATAAATCTCTGAAAGCTAGGGTAGTGCGTTAGCTGGGAAACTACACAAAGAAGCCTTTACCTAAGAAAGGGCACGAACTGAGGCCTGACGAATATGTACAAACAGACACCGACCAGTTGTACTGATTTAATGAGAATGTATTTTGTGTCGCGACACAGTTCTTTCTTCAAGTGCTCGCACCACAACCTTTGGTTCGCTGTGCTGAAATGAATCGCATTAAAACGAAGAGAATGAGCGAGTACGATACATATTTTTGGTTCTGCTTTAACAGTCAGGCACTTAACGCCGTTTATGGTAACGGTACTTAGGGTACAGGCACCATATGGTACCCCTATCCATGGCCATGGGTGCCGCTACCATATAATGGATGGTACCACTACCATAATACTGTACATGGTACGAAATTTGAACAGAGTGGTACATGGTACCGGTATCACTGCGAAGGTAGGGGTACCATATAAGGCATCGGTACCTTATATGGTACCACCACAGGCGGCGAACGTTGGGGTACCATAGTATAGTGAGGGTACCATATGGTGCCACTAGCCTTAGTAGTACCGGTACCATATAAGGTACCGGCACCTTATATCGGTATCATAAACGGCGTTAAGTGCCTGACTATTTAAGCTATAGCCGAACCTCCATAATACAACACCCCTTATTAGCAAAGAGCCAATCGTTGCAGTGAACAAAGGCCGTGTTTGACAGCCCTACCTAAAAGTCTGCGCGCTATGCAGTCTCAGAGGCTCTAGAAAGTGCTCGTTTAATTTTATAGAAATCAGAAAAGCAAAGTTAGTTGGCCAAACTTATAACTGACCTAATCTCGATAACAAACAGATGCAGCAAATGTTAGATGTTACCAGATGCTGCACAATAATCGCTAGGAGATTAGTAGATCCACGCTTAGAAGCCTCTTAATAGTTTCCGAGTTAACCGAAACATCTGGGTAGACGTTAGTGTAAACAGTGTCTTTTCTTGGTCAGACTTGGAATAAATTTAAACAAAACAACATCACTCACCTAGCTTTCATTATGTTTGAGGCGTTTAAGTCGACGATCTCCTCCAGTCCAATGGCAAAAATGTCAATGTGAGTTGAGCTCAGATCGTTAACAGTCTCGACTACAAAGACGTGTATAGAGTGTATGAAGCACTTAATCCAGAACCAAAGAGACTAACTAAGCGGAGCTGAGGTGGATTTCATCGGCAAGTCCAACAGCCAGTCTGACATTCGTTCTTTGTGTCTAAACGCCACGTTGTTGAAGTTCTTCCCGCCGTTCACATTCCAGGTGCCGCAAAACACCCTCAACGGGTGCGGTAAAGTAAAATCGTCCACCCGTTCAACCAAAGCCGAAAGAACGTTGGGACAGGCTATAAGGGTTCGTGTTCAAAAACAATAACACTACACGCTGGAAAAACTGATGTCTTAAAAATATCACAACACATGCTTGCTTGAAACAAACACAACACGCGAATTACCTGCGGCTAGAGAGTACCCTGAATGCTAGATGACGACGGTACAAAGGAAAAGGGTTTGCACGTAGAAAACACTCACCTTGCATGAGATTCATAGGCAGTAAAGCGGACGCACGGTCGTACAGCTCTGAAGTGAGCGCACTTCCCATCAGCAGTAAGTCCATGGCCTCCTGTTTAGAACCATCCATCAAGTTGTTCTGAATTGTACGAGCCACTGAGCGCCCAGCATCTTTGATCTACAAGCCAAAATAATGTCGCACGGAGCTTAAATTTGGCAAAACGAGCTACTGAAAACAGTAGACAAATAAATAAACCTTAGATTTTCCCTCAAGTGCACCAGTTCCGGCGTAAATTTTGCTGCACAAATCTCCGTTTTCAGTCCAGATTCCGCGGTAAACTTCCTCAAACCGTGACTGCATATTCTGTTTGGTATTGAGCACGTCCAGTGCAGTCAGTTGTTGTGCCAGAATCTGTCAACCGAAACACTAAGTCATTCCACTCAATCCGACCTACCGGATCCGAACCTGCAATCCGAAAAATGACTGCGCCGAATTTGTTCGGTCCAGACAATCTAAGCAGTTGGTTCTTATTGCACCAGTTTGCGACCTAAAACTTTTTAAAGGTTCGACAACAAGAAAGACAGAACAAACAAACCTGAGAATTTGACTGCCTTTAGCATGAAAGAAACCGAATTTGTTGATGTGAGCTTCCACTTTCTGCCACAAGATCGACAAGTTGTGCACTTTGTTTCCCAGTCGCACCAATTGATGGTAATCGAAAGCCACGTAGGGAACGGCAGCATAACTCGAATTCTCGTGCAATGTCTAAAGAACAAGCTCTTACCCTGCAAAAACTTCCCTTAAAAAGAGTCGCGTCCTAAGCCTTAAAGGCGAGAGAAAAGCACCTAATTAATTATAACACTAATACCTTAAAAGCTTGACTGAGCATTCGCTCGCCTTCCTTATTGCCCAACAAATTGATGACCACTTGATGACCGTAGTAGTGTCTGAGCAGATTGAAATGACGCTCAAAGGCAGCCGCACTTCCCTCAACACCGCGCGACAGACGCACCTTGTGCGAGCCAACTTGCACTCCCGGCTGCTCCCAGAACAACGGAATAGAGCCTCGCGTCTGTACCAACGATACCACTTCGTCTTCCATATAGATAACCTGAAGCCCGGTCAAAATACATCACACACATTACAAGTAACTAATGCCACACTGTTTTGTAACCCCAAAATCATTAATCTAGGCCCCGTTTCAAGTCTATTTTTCCTTTCTCTGATTTTCTTGCTCACAATTTCAGACACTAAAATTGTCAAAAGACCTGTAAAACAGTGATTTTCTGCACTTGAGTCCAAATTAGCGTTTCACAGTCTGACACTTAACGTCGTTTATGGTACAGGCACCATATACCGGTACCTAGCCTAGTGGCACCATACGATACCGGCACCAAGGTACCGGTACTATATGGTACCCCCCGTTCGGGGACTGTGGTGGTACCATGGTACCGGTACCATAATATATGGCACGAAATCTGATCGGAGTGGTACCATGATACCAGCACAGGTGCTAATGCCAAGGTAGAGGTACCTATGGTACCACCACAGTCACCGAAAGTGGGGTGTCATATTATGGTGCCACTAGCCTAGGTACCGGTACCATTATGGTACCGTCACCATATATGGCGCCAGTACCATAAACGGCGTTAAGTGCCTGACTGTTTCAAGCGATTGCTGTTATGTTCCTCCAAGCATTGCTCAGATACTTCCCATCGCCAGTCGACTTAGACCTACGCCATAGACGGAAAACCAACGAAACCTGTTCCGTTTCCACAAAATTAGCAACGTGCCCGTCATCATTCACTCCCCGAACGTTAAATCTAAAAAAACAGGAAATGAAATGTAAGAAGATCTTGCAGTAGGGCGTACCTGGTGCCCATGCGTTCGCAGCTGAGTCGAGAGAACAAACAGGCCTTAGCCGTGCGATGCCCCACGTAAACTGTCTTAATCATTACGCCACCGCACATACACCGCAGCAGCCACTTTCTTGTATTAATGCCGTAGCGTTGAAAGGGCAAGTGAAGTGACTTGTTCCTTAAAGAAAAGCCAGAACCTTTTTAGGTGGTTGTGCTTTGATTTTTTGAGTGTTCGGAGGGAGCAATGAGGCGGCTATAAAATGAGCTACCAGAAAAATCGATGGTCACTCGCTGTCTTTTCGCGTTTCTGAGCGCATAAACTCAGATCCAATATGGACTCTTCGTTGGCCGACCAGGCGAAGTAGAACATCCCACTTGACAGCAGTTTTTGGATCTGAAACCAGTACATACAGTCTCCTATGATTTTAAGGTAGAGTGCGAACTGGTATTGGGTATTGGGTGTATTGGGGTGTTTTCCAGGTATTGGGTATTTTTACCCCCCAATACCCAATACTAAATTGGTCAATTAAAAATAGAGAAAAATCGATATTGACCTGAAAAATTGATCTGAAAAAAATCGAAAAAGTTGATCGATGATTCGGTTTAGTAAGCTGTTTTCGCGTTAAGGAGCCGTCCATAAACGACGTCGTTCAAAATCCCGATTTTTCGGAGCCCCCCCCCCCTAAGATGACGTCGTTTTAGGTTTACCCCCCTCCCGATAAAAGTGCAGTACATACAGTAAGTACTACCATGTTTTCTTGTTAGCTTACTGCGCAATCAAATTGAAAATAATACAATCAAAGTTCCCTAAAATTCCGAAAAAAGCGACGTCGTTCTTTGCTAACCCCCTCCCCTGGCATGTCGTCTATCGTCGCATTTCAGCCGACCCCCCTCTAGAATGTCATCGTTTATGGACGGCCTAATCAGCTAAACGTGAGTAGAATTTCCTAAAGTGTACGTTTTTCTAAGCGCTACACCAGTAACTAATTTCTCTGTTCTTATCTAAAATAAAAATGGTGACATTTAACGTACTAGCACCGTACTCATGACGGTGGTGCACACAAATTCCGGCCGAGTTAGGAAAAAAATCGCCGGAAGTAAGAAACACGA
Source organism: Sabatieria punctata (assembly GCA_030248155.1). NCBI lineage: Eukaryota > Metazoa > Nematoda > Chromadorea > Araeolaimida > Comesomatidae > Sabatieria > Sabatieria punctata. Next base: position 67,033 of record JASANB010001653.1, read on the forward strand.
CTGAATAACGAAATATTAAGTACCAAAACTGTTAATTTCTGCTAATTTTACGCCTAAAACGGCTTCTAAATGCTTTCTGAAAGGCTAATTTTTCAAAATTTTCTCGCCCTGCTTGGGCAGCGGCCCAACCAGCCTCTTAAAAATTTTAATTGTAGCGGCAAAAATCTTGTGTACACAACTAGAATGTACCTGTCCACTGAAATGAAATGGCCCAGCTACTGAAGTGTTGGGTATTGGGGTATTGGGGGTCTCAGGTATTGGTGTTGGGTATTGGGGTATTGGGTTTTTTAGGTATTGTTCGCACTCTATTTTAAGGTAACCAGCACTATAAGCGATCCACAACCAGCAAACAAGTCAGCTAAATGCCGCGTTGCATCGAAAAAATTCGCTTAAATATGAGAACTAGTGTAGAACGGTAAAAAAGATCGGTTTCATTTTAGAGGTGGCTGACTCACGAGTTAGTCTGTAAAAATGCTGTGAAATTTTGCAAAATAAAGTACGCGTTCTAATTCTACATTGTCTGAAAGTTATTCCAGTGGAGCAAGAACTGCCGTTTCTACTAACAATCAAAAACAGGACACTTGGGTGGTTCGCATACATGCAACAGGTCATTCGCCGAAGGGGGAGGGGGTCTGGCGCCGGCCGGGCGGGTCTGAGTCCAAATTCTTGGGAGGGGTTGGGCACTGAAAAACGTTCAAAAATCGCAATTTTTCGGCTAAAAATCGCTAATTTGCCTCAAATACAGCTAAAAAGTGCTGTTTTACGGCGATTTCGGCAATTTTTGTGTCTGAAATTGTAAAAGATTGCAAAAATTTGCTCAAAAAATTACTTGCCAGAAAAATCGGATGGAGGGTCCCCGCGTCCGGGTGGTCTGACCGAAGACGGGTGGGGGCAGGCCCCCTGTTACATGTATGGTGGAGCGACACCCTGTATAGTAGACCACACGCTAGCATGATGGAAATGATGCCACAAGGTAACAGATCACTTACATAAGCAAATCAAGTAAAAGCTCGAACAACGTACAGTTTTGATTACTATTTTGCGCCCCAAACTAATCAAAAAGTTTTGAAAAGGTTCAGAGACCTACTTCAGCCATGCGCTCGTCCTGTAAACCCATCGGTCCCAGAGGACCCCACATGGGCAGCAGCTGAACACTGGTAACGCGGTAGATATCGCTCTCCACAATTTTTCCAACTGAGACACACCCATTCACTATGGCCAAATACTGCACCGGGTTTTCTGTAACCAAGACAAACTGCCAAACACCAACAAGTGCACAGTTGGCAGCACTCACGTTCGAACAGATTCACGATACCCAGACAACCGTAGCCATCGGTCAATTTTTCGTATTGTCTCTTGAACTCGTCGCATTCCTTTGCATCTGAAAGAAACAGACTCGTTGTTACAATAGTTGTTCACAGTCAGTTAGTGAAATAAGATTTGGTCCCAATGCGATCAACCGGAGTTGAGGTTTCGGTTCGGAACTTTATAATTTTTTCCTTGTTTCCGGAAGACAACTGCCAAATGTCGAGGCATAACGCTAAAGACTATTTAAAATCACACAAAAGCTTTGTTTTAGGCAATAAATAATTGTTATTGAAAAGAAATCAGTAGTTTTTCTTCAGAACAGAAGTGCACTGTGTTTGTCATTTACTGCAGCCAAAATGGTGCTCAGAATTTTACAGTAGTCTTAGTTCTAGTAAGCGATACAAGTAACATTTTTTAAATAACCAAGTCTTTCTTAAGAAAAAGGTATGAGCTAAACCTTAAAAAGTCAAAATTGTTAGCAGGGAAATTACTAAACTGCCACAACATATGTTTTGGCGCTTAAAGGGTATATATGCGATTCTATGACAGTCAAAACAGTGTTTGTTTTATGGCTCGTTCCCGTTCTAAGGTTCGCAAAAAAGCGTCCAATAGTCTCGTGCAATTTTCAGCTAGCACTTAAATTAATTCAATGTTTTAATCAGACTTCCGGTTCCGGTCGGCATTGCCTAGTTCCGTTAGCATTTTGGTTCCTCAGATCAGATGGCTACACTTCACACTCACTCAACGAGGCAACGACGCCGGATTCAAAGATGAGGAACTCTTCAGGATTCCGTATATTTTCCAAAATCAGACTGTACGGTGCTCCTTGAATGAATTTGTGATAGACACGGAAACACCGACCCACCGCCATAGAGCCTCCAACCGCCCTCTCCTCCTTTCTTGTCTTCTGAAGGAGAAACCAGAAATAACCAGAGAATAGGCACGGTAAACAAACGCGCCTTTTATACTATTACCAATAACGTACTTTTTTTTATATTTGGAAAACAAGCGCTCCTGAGCTTGCTCTATACTGATGCGTCGGCCATAGCAATTATCGTTTTTACTAGTCACTGAGGGACCTTGATTGTTAAACTTTGCCTAATTCAGCGAACAAATTTCACAGTTGGGAGCAGAAAAGAATCTTCTGTCAGAACGGTTTAACGAGTCACAAAACATTGGGAAAATTTGGGAGCAGTCAGTGGTCCAGAACCTATAATAAATGAAGCAGTTCTGGATAGCCCGTGCAATGGCCAATGGATCGATCTGTCAACAAAATTTCAAGACAGCTGAAAATGGCATCCAAAAATGTCTCGACTTTTTTTTTTTTTTTTTTTTTTTTTTTGTCCACTTCAGATCGACCCACAAAATGAGCCTGGAGTGAAGCAATAGCCATGAAAGTTGCAGTGCCCTGTAGTGCCTACTACTGTCTCAATTGCCCGCAAATTTGAGTCAGAAACTTTTGAACAGAAATCAGCAAGAGAGAGAGAGAGTAAGTGCTTGAAGACGCGCCTCTATTTCCTTGCCGGGCCCAGTGAGAATTGGCACAGTTTACACTGCCCGCGGCTACTCTCTAGCTGGCTCTCCCTCTCGCTAATTGATTGACCTGGCCGACTATAATTGGCCTTGGTCCATCTGTTGTATTGCAGTGGATAGTCGGGCCATCCACTTGCTATTGCCTATTAATTAGCGCAGGTTGGTTTTATTTCTGGTATCATTATTATGGTACAAAACAGTCAGTACTTACAGTAGTACATTAGAACATTACAGTTGTTAATTTAGTAGTGATTACTACAAAATGAGTAAGAACTCAGAGTCAAGAGTACTGGTGGACGCCACTTGTTCTCTCTGCGGAAGAGTCACACTTTGTCGGTTCGGTTTTCACCCATAACTCATGAACCGAGAGGCGCACTTCAAAATC